>NW_019014645.1:121960-134123 GCF_000150535.2 Carica papaya
AAAGCATCTGACTGGCATCAAAGCATCAAATATTTTTATGAACTCATCTAATTGATGAAATAAACCTTTAAGAGGTTGAATTGGCTCTCTTTATCTTTTTCCCTTCTTGAAAGAGGAGGTTGAATTGGTCTGAGGGAAGCATTCTAGTTAAACCAGTTTGGGAAAGAGTCAAAACAGAGTATGTTTCATGATATCTGTTTATTGGTCATGTGCCATGTGCTAGTTGTCACTGAGGACATCGTGGCTCTGGCAATATATGTGGCTTTGAAGCAGTGTTATACTTGGCGCTTGGTGCGACGTGTTATGCACAGAACATTTGCGAACTGGAGAAGCAGCATCGGTTTGTTCTCTTTCCAGCTAGTGGTGGGTGTTCTAAGGGTTTTTCGCCAAGAGGATCTCGGTATAGCCCAGAGGGACCTGTCTGAAGCCAGTTATGGTGGCAGTGATTGTTAATTTTTACTGGTTGTTGGGGGATCTTAGATGGGATAGATTTTTTAAGGTTACATTTTTTTTTCCGTCTCAGATGGATGGAATTTGTGGAGGAGAATCATGAGATTTTGGGTGTTTTAACTTTTAGCTAAATTACCAATTGAGGTAGGACAAATTAAAGTTGATTTGCCTACTTGAGGATTTGGGTAACCTAGATATTATACCTAGGTTCTTAAGCATCACATTTAAGTATTAATTGAATTCAAAGATACTGAGAAAATTATCAGAACCATTTTTATTGGCTGATTATGATCTCAAGGGTGACATTATAGAAGGTATTATAGATTTTCCCCCAGTAGAAGTAGGCTAAAAATACGGTGAAGTAAAAGTAATTTCTGAAATAGCAGGGCTGCTGCTATGGCCCATAAATGGTTAGGATTAGAAAGGTGATTGTTGTGGGAATTTTTCTGAGCTTTTTTATATCAAGTACCTTACCTTGTGTCTGGAGCACTTCAGTTAGTTTTATTATTATCCTTAATGGATTGGTTGGTTGACATGATCTAATAATGGAATATTTCAGAATGTCTTTCTTTACCTGAAGTTCCTGGAGGAACTTGGTTCTGTAGATATTGTCAGAATGTGTTTCAGAAAGAAAGGTTTGTGGAGCGCAATGCCAATGCTCTTGCAGCTGGAAGGGTTGCTGGAGTAGATGCAATTGAACAAATTACCAAGCGATGCATTCGTATTGTCAATTCCCCTGGTTCTGAACTTGGCAGTGTATGCGTGTTATGCAGGTTAAGTATACACTATTCTCACACTTCAGTAGAAGCATACCATCGGCCCTTCTTTTTTTTTTTGCTACCTTTTTTCATAATATCTTGTGCTTGAAGTATCCATGTACTCCATAATTGATTTGGTGACTGTTTTAGTCCATTGGCAAAAATTTTATTAAATAATTGATGATTTATATGTTACAAGGTACAGAAGTATGCTCATGTTGCTTCAGTTTACAATTTTCATATACATGCTCATTCTTACTTTTTGTTTCCTTTCATCAGAGCTTGATTTATTCTCTCATGTCCTGATATTTTCAGGGGCCATAGTTTTAGCAAGTCAGGTTTTGGCCCTCGCACTGTTATTATTTGTGATCAGGTATATTCTTGACTCAGATTTGTTTATAGTTAACAAATCTTCAAATTTTAACTTTATTACTGCTTATTTTTGTTTTGTCCAGTGTGAAAAAGAATTTCATGTTGGCTGTCTGAGGGATCACAACATTGATGACCTTAAGGTGTTTTGATTTCCTGCTTTATGATGCATCATTTCTTATGTTGGTCGTTTTTTACTAGTGCATTTTGACACCTGCTATTCAACAGGTATTGCCGGAAGGACAATGGTTCTGTTGCAAAGAATGCCAGAAAATTAATTCTGCTTTGAACAAGTTGATAATTCGTGGTGAAGAGAAGCTACCAGATTCGTTTCTGAATGTTATAAAGAAAAAGCATGTGGAAAATGGTCCTCAGAGGACAAGTAATCTTGATGTAAGATGGAGGGTTCTTAGTGGGAAAATGGCCTCGTCAGATGCTAGGAGGCTGCTTTCCAGTGCAGTTGCTATCCTTCATGTGAGTAAATTATATGCTGTTAACGTAATAATTAGCTGGGATTTCGTGTAATATTGATATCCTAGTGAAGAATATTTATTTATCTCATGATGGTCAGATTTCTTCTATTTCTCATGTACATGAGTTTTTTCTTTTGAAAAAAATTTAATTGTAGCTACATTTCTGTTTAGAACTTTGTAAATGTAGCCTGTGCATAGCGTAATTTCTGTTGAATACTTAATAAGCTTGTTGTTCTGAAGGTCTGATTGATTTTTTTTTCTTCCATCTCCACTTGGTTATGTGCTTTAGGATCGTTTTGATCCTATTAGTGAATCTGGATCTAGAGGGGATCTCATACCGGCTATGGTTTATGGGTGAGCATATTGCTCTATCCTTCCGTGCATCTTCATGCAATTTTTTTTCCTTGCAATTTGCTGATTGTTGATTGGATTTGTTCGTTCTTTCCAGAAGGCAAGTTAAAGGCCAGGATTTTGGTGGAATGTATTGTGCCATACTGACTGTGAAGTGAGGACCTTTCTTTTTCTTGCTTTTTGAACTTGGAGGGTCATTCCATGTTTCATTCACTAATAATCCTTGCTTGTTGTGCAGCCAAGTGATTGTGTCCGTTGGGGTTTTTAGGGTTTTCGGGACAGATCTGGCCGAGCTTCCTTTGGTTGCAACAAGTAATGAGTGCCAAGGACAGGTTGTCATAATACGTTATAATGCTTACTCTTCATTTCTTTTAGTTCTTATCCCCTTCCCAGTTCACCATGTGCATGGCCAGGCCTTTTGGAAGCTATTGAAACATAGGTTATAATTAGTACAGATGAATTTGAAAATCTTAAATTTAAAATATATTATTTTAGTTTTGTTACTATTGAACTAAGTATCAAATGAAGAATACATTTAAATAAGCCCACAAAAACAATTCGATTATTTTGAGCATACTTAAACTTTTTTCCCATGGGAGGCTGACAATTCTTTTTATTATCCCCAACAGGGTTACTTCCAGTGCTTATTCTCTTGTCTGGAGATGCTACTTGGCTTTTTAAATGTGAAGCATCTCGTGCTTCCAGCTGCTGAAGAAGCAAAATCTATTTGGACGGATAAATTTGGCTTTAACAGTATGACACAGAAAGAGGTGTGTGCAGCTAGCATTGTCCTTTCTTTGAGCTCATAGATCCGAAGACTAACTCATTCCTTGTTGCAGGTGGATGCTTACAGAAAGGATTACCTAATGATGATCTTTGAAGGGACATCAATGTTGCGTAAGCCAGTTCCGAAATGCCGGAAAGTAGTTAAACCTGATGTTAAATGTGATAAATCCGACAACTGAAGATTGCCTTTTTTCGGTTCAAGATGGAGAAGCAAGTTTTTTGAAGAGCCTTTTCCTGTATGTACAGGGTCCCCTTTTTTTTGTGTACAGAGAATAGAAATGCAGGTTTCATGCGGGCTTTTATAATTTTTTTTTGCTACACAGAAAAACTTCTAGAGAAGCTTCATATTTATTTATACCCAAGAAGGGGAAATTGAGGGGGGGAAATTTTGGGAACTTTGAGATGCTAATATAGGCTTTTCATCATGAAACATTACATTTAAATGCAGCATGTGTTTTGCATATGACTTGAATGTCTAGATGACTATTGTAGTATGATACCTATATGGCCATTGGCTGCTCTAAATTAAAAGCAGCAAAAACTTTGGCAGTTACTTACTCATCGTCGACAACTTCAATTGAAAGCAGCTTTTGTGCACATTATCTCTAAAACCAATGGTAAGAAATGTGCATGCAAAAGCTTAACTTGAAGTTACTGTTGTCGACGGTCCCATCCTTCTCTGCTTTTCTTATTTCATAATATTGTATTATTCATATTACAACATATCTTGGAGATTATTATGCCATATGTCAACTTCTCTGCTAGTTTGAAAGTTTGATTCATTTGGGTAAATGCATAAGAATTTGTTCGTGAAATTTCCTTGGTTTTTCTATGTGAATGATCAACTGCAATCGATCAGGGCAGGAGAAATTTAGTTGTATACGAAAGTTGAAATTACGAATTTAATTTTTATACATATGCATATATGCATGGATTAATAACATAATTATTTGCACGAGTAGGAAAGATACATATATTCAATAATTGAAACTGATTATGTCAGGTGCTTGCAGTCTTAAGTGTGCCTGCGATCGTTTTTTTAAAAAATAACATAATTACGGATAAGTGGGCCAATTAGGGCTAATAATTATGAATAAATCCTGTCATTAGAAGCATGCATGCAGTCTAAATTGTACTTAATTTCCACAATATAAATTCGTACAAACTGGGACGTGTGGGTCATGAAAAGTTGTTGCTTAAAGCTAAAGTGGCCAACACCGATCTACTTTCATGGAAACTGTCTTCACCTAATATTATATTATATATACACATAACACACCACTGTAAGTCAACATTTAACCTACCAAACACTAGGTGAAGAGATAATTAAATTTATCTCCACTATATACATTTTGCCACAACTCAGAATATAATTGAGTTAATATTTGAATAACAATGTCTGTAAATTTATAATTTGTGTAAAGAAGTTGTAGCTAATTAGGGACCAATTAATAAACTAATCATTATTTAAACCTTAATATTATTTTCATCTATTTTTAAAAAAGGTATGAATTCGAATTTTTATCTGTGGACTTTTATGATAAGACAACTAATTATAAAGAAAATATTAGAGATTGAGCTCATGCATCAATCAAGAACCGACATTGGGAGACAAAAGTACGTGCTTACATGCAGATATGTAGTTGTCACCGTGGCCCTTCAATTAATCCACGTTTATATATATATATATATATGTATATGTATATAGATGGGTGTGTATATGCATATATATGAGTTGATCTTAATATTGTAATAGCTTTCAGGCGAACCCAATAATTTGGGATTACTTGTCTTTTGTTAATGGCTTGTGTCTTTAGAGATTTGCATGCATGGGTCATAACGTGTGATACAATGGATCAGGTAGCTACTAGCTAGGTTGGCCACATGCCAACAATTATTATGAAATTGGCAGTTACATGAATGTCCTATACATATATATATATATATATATCATATGGATATATATACATATATTATGACTTTGATAAAATATCATCTTATAAATAATTCATCCACGTAACTTGCAAATTTATTATTATTATTTTGTAAATTCAAAATTTTAACTCATGAAACTCAAAAGTGATACTGATATGAACTGATTAAGAGAAGATGAGCCATTTATCATACTCTTTGTCTAAGAAGACAAAGACACATGAACTTGGCCTTCACATCAGTGCCCATCTCTTCTACTGTTTTCTCTTATTGCAGCAACAGTAAGATGGAGTCCATATGGCAGAAACTAAATGATGTATATATGTGTGTTTTTATCTCTCTCTCTCTCTCTCTCTCTCTCTCTCTCTATATATATATATATATATATATATGTTGGTAGGGGTCTCTCTTTGCTTGTCAAAATAATTAATAATTCATAATGCCACTCTTTAAAGAAACAATAATTTTTTATGCAAAAATATCTTCCTTAAAGTTATATGTAGATATTTTTTTTTTAATATATAGTTTATAATTTATATATAGTTCATTCACGAAGCTATACAATTGTTAGTTAATGATAAGAAGAAGACTAATGAAAATTACGATAAGATTGAACAATTTTAAAATATTATTTCATTTACACTAATTATTCTACAAATATGTAATACTCACATAATTTCGTGGATGAAAAGATTGATGCATAAATATATCAATTTAGAAAATAAAAAATACACTTTAATGAGTTTATGAGTTTGAATCAGACTGTACATTCTGTGTGTACTTATTTAAAAGTTTATTATGTTATTTTCTTTTTAATTATAATATTAACTGTAATGTTGTTAGTATACAAAATTTATTTAATTATTAAAATATATAGAATATTTTTATATAATCAACTAAGTACATATACACTTATCTTTTGCCATTCACACAATGATGAAGATTGGTAGGGGCCAAAAATTTGAGACTCCTTTGTTGCTTCATATCTTGTGATATTTTGCACTATTTTTAATTATAGTTTATATTTTTTAAATTTTACTATTTTGTGAGTATATTATGAGTTGATAATGATCGATTTGTACTACTTGATTTAGTAAATTTAAATATTAGTTTTTAAGTATATTGGTAAAGTTACAACGTCAAATTATGCTTTGTCCTAATGAGTTACTATGAATCTAACAGAAAGAACATTCTACATTAATTAGATTTTCTTAGTTGAAGTTATCACATTCTGTTAGTTTCTTATCTACATTTTAGTTTATAAAAAAGAAACTACATTTTCTATGTTTACATAAAGTCTTTCTTTTTTTTCCTTCTCATTTTTCTCAATGAGTACACATCTGTATCTAAAAATAGGAGTGTATACACTTTAGTAACCCACATTTATTATTGTCAAATCTATGATTCTCTATATTTTGTTATGTTATATTGAGATGTCAATATTTAAGATGAATACTATGATGGAGTAATATAAAAAAGCATCTTCATATATTATGCATCTATGTTGCACACTATACTTTATACTTTTAATTATATTAAATTTATATTAATATAAATCTCAAAATATCTAATTAAATTATTAAATTCTACGTTTCATTTTTAAAAAATTATTGATCATATTAGTGTTTAAATATATTGATCGTATATACTTATCCTAACAAAAATTTTTAAAACCTTAACAATGATGATCAATTTTAATGTCTATAAAAATAGAAACTACATATGATATGACATATGACAAATGCATTATACAAATAGAATAAATAATTAGTAAGGGTAAAATACTCGGCAACCAAGTTGGGATACTAACAACTAAGGTAGCCAGAAGCCTGACAACCAAGAATGCCAAAGAAATTACTTAACAAGTTAGTTGAAATATTTGACGACTAACCATGATACCTAATAATAAAGTGGGGGACATTTATCAACCAAGTTGAAGACATTTGAATAACCAAGTTAGAAGCGATTGATAACCAAGTAAAAAATGGCAGTAAACAAGTTAACACTTGGCAATAGCAATAACAATAAGACTTTATCAATAACAGCCAACTTGAACTTGAAGACATTTTAATGCTAAAGCTTCCATTATCATATTATAACTTTTATTTTACATTCTAGTTATAACATTGTTTGTAATGCCCACTAACACTGTATATAATGAGACAAACTATACATAGGTAGCTAAAATAAGGGTTTATCAGACTTTTCACTTTTCATATTTATTATTCTCTCTTAAAGCTCTCAGATACTCTTTAGATTTATCAAAATTTTATTAACTTAAGTGTTACTATGTCCCCCAAGATAAAACTTAAGGATCATCATTTATTATTTTATAAATTAGAGTATGGGATCCAACTTATCCTTCCATTTGTTACTTCTTTTTTTAGTAGTCAATCCTTGCTCTCATTTCATTTGTTACTTCTATCAACCCTCATTTTATTTGTCAATGCTTGCGTTTATGTTTCAACTTCCACATAGTCATGCCAAACTTTATTAATTGATGTCTATAGGGATGAAAAGACAACTACTGTGATTAAGAGAAGTGTAAGGAAAACCAAGGATATAATTCTTGAAGTATCAAGATGAGGAGTTAAGCTCCTCATACTATAAAACCCCAACATGAGTATGATAATCTTTTTTAGGTGATAGATGGGCAAATTCAATATATACAAACTCTTAGAATTTTAATTGGAAGATCTAAAAAAAAACTAAAATGCTTTATTAAGTGTTGTAAAAAAAATTTGATGAGAGGATGAGCAACCTCTAAGTGTAAAAAGACATTAAGTAAAACTAAGATGAGAGGAAATAAAGTGACCTTGATGCTCAGTAGATTAATATTTGAAGTAATGTCTTGAGGCTTCTAGGAAAGATATCTATAATATCGAAAACAAGTTGGCTGATCCTAGTAAAATTTATGAAGTTAGTGAAAGAATTGGTGTGGGGATTTGCTTTAGAAAAAGTTGAGGCCAAGTTCCTTAAAGACAACCTTTACTGCTTCAAAGTAATGAGTATGCTTTTCTTTACAATATAATAGAAGAGACAATCTCCTTAAAATTTAAATTGCCTCATATAAACCATCACTCACAATTGGACATATGATCTTTAGTTTAAAGAGAATGGTACTGTTATAAGAATGTTAATGAATTTCTAGGAGCAATAGATGTCATACTATGTAGAGATTTCTCTCAGAACCAGAATAATGGTGATTCCTAAAGGTGGTAAATGGAGAGCTACATGGCTAGCCTACTGTTGCTAAATGTTAGAGATGAAGAATGAGGTTTATGAGATAAAGGTAAAAGAAGGAAGGATGAAGAAGAAAAAAGAGAGAGGATGAAATAAGAAACTAGAAGAGTAGAAGTGAGAGAAGAAGAAGAAGGAAATAAAAAGAAAAAGAAAAACTAGAAGAGTAAAAGGTAGAGAATAAGAATAAACAAAGGAAGAAAAAGAAAAAAGAAAGAACAAATAGGGTCAATAATGCAAGTGATATAAGAAGACGATGTATATATGTGTATGTAAATTTTAACATTATATAATATTATATAGTTAATTTATATTAACATTTTATACTTAATTTATAACTTAATTAGTATAAAAATATAAATAAATGAACTTCATATAGAAAATTAATAACGAAGAAAAAATATATATTAGACTTTTATTTTTGAATTTATATGTGATTTATTCACAAATATATATACTTGTTAGTTAATAACAACAATTATGATAAGATTAAAGAAATTTAATATATCATTAATATATTTTTAAGATAATTATTTTATTCAAATATTCATTATTCAATTAATATATAATCTTTACATATTTCCACAAATAAAAATATGTAAAAGTTAAAAAGAAAAAAAAAGCAAAAAAACACAATCTATAATGTATTTAGATATTTTGCCATTCTCAAGGATGAAGAGTTGCAAGTTAGGACCCAAAACTTGGGACTCCTCCATTCCTTTATATCTTGTGATTAAATAAATATCTTATATATCTTTTGACCAAATTCTCTATCTTCACATAAAGAGTTATGTATTTGTCTCTAAAAATTGGGGATGCTTTACACTTTAGTGCCCTACAATTACTATAAATCTATCATCCTTTCTATTTTTTATTTTTATTTTGTATTTATGTGACTACTCATGATGTAATGTAAAAAAATGTATCTTCATAATTATTTACTTCTAATAATATTAACACAAATCTTAGAATGTCTAATTAAAATATTAAATTGTGTATTTCATTTCAAGTAAATTATTATTTGAATTATTTTTCATATTATAATTAGGTTTTGTTCTTTTTGTTACAATTGGTTTTTAAACTTATAAAATTATTTCAAATCATTATTTCCTTATATCACTTCAAAAAATTTTGACATATAATGTAACAAACAATTTTTTCCTATATATTATTGTTATGTTCTCTATTTTTAATTAAATTTTATGATTTTATGAATAAAATGTATATAAATTCAGAAATACAAAATTGTTTTTATTTATAAAGTGAAGCCTATATTTTTCAAATCAGTTTTTTTTTTAATTAATTAATACAGAAAAAAGTTTGTTTGTCCTATAAAAATATCATTAGAAAATCAAGATGTAGAACATTTTTACAAGATTAGAAAGTAAATTATAATAAAAAATTTTAAAATTAAATTACAATATAATCCATAGTTAAGGGGCTAAATTGTATTTTACCCTTTAATTTCTAACTTTTATAAACACCAACATGAATTTGAACCTTCTCTTACAAATCAATATAGGTTTAATTTTTTTAAAAATAAAGTTATTTCATTAAAGGAGAAGGACATAATGCATCTCACTATTGTTAGAATCTAAACATAATATGGATAACATTAATATTTACTTATATTTATCTTGTATATTTATCTTAAAAATAATGTATTGAAATCTTAACAACAATGATGAATTTTAGTATATTTAGAAATAGAAACTACATACGATATTGACATGTAGTAGTACATTGTACAAGTGGCACAATACTTGACAAGTGCAAGATACTTAACAACCAAAACATGACATATAACAACCCAAAAATTTGACTATCAAGAAAGGTATTACACCTAACAACTAAGCCATGATACTTGATAACTGAGTTAGGGACACTTATCAACCAAGTTGAGAACATCTAAGTCTAAAAAACGGGGGGTAACTAAGTCGACACTTAATAATAGTAATAACAACCAGACTTTAATAATGATAACCTGATCGTAAATACTAATGTTAAAGCTTTGGTTGTCATGTTAGAATTTTTATTTCACTTCATGATTATAACCACGTCATATTAATCATAAACACTGTATGTAATGAGGCACACTATATATAGATATCTAATATAACGGTTGATAAGAACTCTAAATGCTCTATACTTTTCATACTCATTACTCTCTTTCAAAGTTCTCATGTAAGTTTTAAGTTTTTCAGTTGATTCTCTTTATTACTTTAAACATTATGCTGCTTTTTCAAGATAAATCTAGAGATCACATTCGTTTATTTTACACATTTGAGTGTACAGTCCAAGTTGTGCTTGCAGTTGTCACATTTTACCTCATTATGAACTTTTTCTTTTATATTTCAACCCTATTCTCATATGTCAATCTTACACTTATTTTTCAACTTCATCTATTTATATTGTAAATCATCTTTGCTTAATAAATTGGTGTCATCTTTACAAATGAATAAACAAAAATTGTTATTAAGAGAATTATAAAGACAAACATATAGTGAGAATTGTTGAACTGTTAAAACAAATGTAAAATAGTAAAAACCAAATAATAACAAGTGCAAACTTTGGAGGTTAATTTAGTAACTTAGCCTAAAGACAACTAGTTTCTTTTATTTGAAAATATAAATGATAACATACATTAAGGAAGAATATGAGATTTGTAATATTTTTTACTTAGTTTTTTTATTTCTTTTTTTAGATCTTAGTCATAACTAGAAATATTATATTTTCGGTAAATTATCAATTTATTCCCAATTTTTTTATTAGAAATTTTAAATTTATAAAATTGTTTGACATAATATTTTTATTGAATTTTCATAGAAATTCTTCTTGTATTACTTGACTAACATGAAAATGAGTTAAACTACAATGTTTCTTTTATGGTTGAGAATTTATTTTTAAAAAATATTTATTACAGACCTCTTTTTCTTCCTTAACTACTAATGTATGTTATTATTATTTTGTATTGTCTTAATTGTTTTTACTGAGGTCAACCTTTACCTATTATAACTTTTAAATTTTATTAGAAATAGAATATGAAAAAAAACAAAAAAAATATATTATTTTCTATCAAAATCTTAATAGTTATACAAAATATATTATGACTTGGGAAAATTTTATCAATTTAAGAATGAAGAAAATTTTATCAATTTAAGAATGAAATTGCAAAAGAAAAATTTCTTAGATAGTTCGTGAATTAAAATAATAATTTATCTTATATGTTTTAAGTCTTATTTATAATACGAGAGGAATTTTTATAAAAAAATTTGGTACAAAAGACATTTTAAAATAATTTTATTAAGTTTATCGATTAAATTATAATAAATAAAAAATTTATAATCAAACTATATTATAACTCGTAGTTCACATATTAAATTGATAATGTTAATACGTAGAAAAGAAGAAATGATTGAATTGTCTTTCCAATAAATTTAGATGACTGTAGCAAAATATATATTTATTTTTAAATATCATTAAATATGTAGGTAAAGATTATAATAAAAAATAACGAAATGATAATGAAAATTGAATTTTGCCGAATTATATTTTTCAATAATAAAATTAATGAGTATTTATATTATTAAAAAAACAAAACAAAGGAGTGAAAAGGAAAATAATTAAGGCCAATAGAAATGTGGTCCTCATTTCAAAATGCCGTTATTAGCGGTTAGTAATCCAACTTGGCTGCACGTGAGTATCACGTGACGTCTACTTACTCCCGTCTGCTTTTGACAACTCTCAAAACGACAAGCAGCGGGGTAAACGGCGCGCCGCTTAGCATAATAAATTCAAGGTGCT
>NW_019014645.1:136374-156101 GCF_000150535.2 Carica papaya
CGGCAATAATGTAGATATAATTGACATTAGCTTTTTCTCTTAACCAGTTTGCATTTATGCGTTTGAATCTTGTTTGATTGTGACTCTTGTGAAATGGTTGATGAGTTGAAAGGGCACTTAACTATATTATTGATGCTTAGAGATGTTAGGTCCTCCTTTTTCAGTTTTTTATAGGTTAATTAACTATTTTGATATATTTGTTCATTTGTTTTATGCATTAGAACTTTCTTGCAACGGACAGTAACCAAGGATTTTTTTCCCTTTTATTGTTTTGTAAATCAATTATCGTGATTTTATTTTTATTTTTATTTTTTTTACCTTTGTGATCATGTGCTTTGATTCTTCTGTATCTTGGTTATGTAGGTGCTTGGATGAATGGATCATTATTATTATTTTTTTTTGCCGGGATTTTAAACTTATTCATAAATCTTATTCACTTTGATTTGTAGTCATTGCTTAGAGGAAGATTTTTGTGGAATGACAGAATCGGTGAAGCTGAGAGACCTGCATCATCTGCAGCCAGTGAATTAGGATTTTTGAGGGAAAGGCACACTGTATCTGATCTGAGGTACTTGGTTCCTTATATCAATTTATAACAAAGATATTGTCATGCTCGTCTAATTCGAATCCCAACTATGGATTATTTTAGAAGTCAATGACATTGTTGATTTTCTAGCTCTTCCTTGGAGCTTTTTGTTTTTTGCCCATTTACTTCACAGAATTGGTTGATCCTAGAACCTTTGTCACGATACCATTTTAAATAATTTTGTTGGATGGTCAGTTATCAAAGCTTATGCTAGTAAGAATGGTCTAGATCTATCATTTATATGTTCTGACAAGATTCAATTTAGAAACTTTGCTTTGTTTTGGATCCTAATATGTAATGCTCTGATAAATGGCATAAGAATTTATGGCCATATTCTAAAGATTCTATTCCAAAGGAGAAATATACTGTTATGTAACTTAGAGTGTTGGCTTTTGCTTAAAAGCAGCTAGTAGGTATCTCACTCAATTCTACTTGTTTGATAATTTAATGAGCAGGCTGATTACCAGGTGTTTATGATAAACTTTAAGCTGGGAAAGAAATAAGCATCTTTGACTTTGGCATAGTCCCAGGCACTTCTTTTATTTGCATGCTCAAATATTGTTTTCAACAAGTGGTGAACTTTTAACATTTAACTAATTTTCTAAATCAGCACCTAAGTTCTTTAAATGCATTCTTTCAGTAACACAAACACCCTTTTGAATATATTCTTATTTTCTTGTCTGCTGTCCATCACGGAGACAACTCTACAACATGCATCTGTTTTTATACTCAAATACTTGGGTTTACACTTTAAGTTATTCTTCTTTCTGTTAGTTTAAGTGCCTACACGTTAGAGTTATTTCCTATTAACATTTACTAGGGCATCATTCGTAACTTGTTTACATACTCCTCTTTGGTATCAGAGAGGGATTTATTTCCAGACAGGACCCTTCAGTTTGCAGCCAAACAAGCAGCAGTTACTCTGATACCTCATCCAATGCTGATACTAATGATAACAGAAATGAAAAAAACCATACAAATAGTTCGCATGAAACTAATGGTCTTATTGACCAACCTGAACAGAATAATGGAGAAAGTAATAATCATGGGTTATTGGATAATGAAGCTGATTTGGAACATAACATCATTCAATATACCAGTTGGCAAGAAGCCACAGGCCCTGTAGAAGAGTGGCACATACAGGTTCCTGAGAATAGAGTCTGCAACAGCGAGTTGCAACAGTCAACCACCATTCAGTTCTCAGAAAGGGTCGTAGCTGCAGAGGATAGTTTGGGTGAACGCTCGATAGAGAATACTGAGAATGAATCATTGCAAGAGACTTTAGATAATGGAGCTGCAGATGTTACTCATCTAGAGGAAGCAGATGAAATATTACATGAACAGACTCAGCAAACTATTGAGGAAAGTTCTATCCAAGAATTAATTGTCATCTCAGAAATGTTAGAAGGTGACCTGGTTGAAACCACAAATCAGCTAGAGAGTGCTGTTTATAATGAAGAAATTGACTTGCGAAGGACTGCCATTGAATCTGTAGAACAGGGAGAAGCTACTTCTGAAAATATGAATCACAATCTGGAAGAAAATGCCAGTAATTCGTGGTCCCAACAATTGTTGGCTACTGAATATAGTCAACAGCATCAACCGCAAGAAGCCCCTGAGTTGGAGAATGATGTTGATGGTCTTCAAAATTGGTTAGAAGAACGTTCTGATCAAGAAGTTCCTCTTGGCAGGGCAGTTCCATTTTATCTACCTGACGAGGATAATGGTTACAGCACGGAACTCAGAGAACTCCTAACCAGGTAGTACAAATTATTGCTGTTAAAAACCTTTTTTTTTTTTAATCCTACATTGGATAATTCTGTAACTAGAATCTGTGCTTATGCTGTAGGAGACGTGTGACTAGCCTTCTTCATAGTGGTTTCCGAGAGAGTCTTAACCATTTGATTCAATCATATGTGGAAAGGCAAAATCATGCTTCCCTAGACTGGGAGCTGCACGAGACATCTTCTGGTGCCAGAGTGGACCAAGATCTGGAGCAGCAGAGTGGTAACCAAAACGAAGGTGAAGGAGTTGATGAAAATCATTTGCTTGGAGTACCATCACCCTCAGTAATTCCTGTGCCATCCCTATGGGACCATGAGCAAAGACATGATCAGTGGCCACCACACGACATGCATCAACGGTTTGGTATTGTGCGTTCTTCAACTGATTCTTGTAGCTTTGATTTCCTCGATAATTACTGTAATGCCCACTCCTTTTGCTAGATAAATTTTTTTGTTGTTTCTCCCAGAGAGGGAACGTTTATTTTTAATTTATTCTGCATTGTGCTAATGCACGGGTATATTTAGTACAGTCTTGGAAAGCTTTTGTTGAAGCTTCCAAAACTTGATCCTTGAATGCTCATGCTATGAAACAATTCCTCTTTGTTTACTTTTTTTTCCCCACTTCTAGAACCACGAATTAGAATGCATGAGTACATCTTTGCACTCATTATTTCAACTCTGCGTTTGTACAACTCTCTCTGAAAAAAAAAAAGAATCTTCCTTTTGGGATTAAATATATAAAACTTATATTGAATTATGTTGGTGATTTGGTGCAGGAGTGGGAGATAATTAATGATCTGAGGATTGACATGGCTAGGCTACAGCAGAGGATGAATAACATGCAGAGAATGCTGGAGGCCTGCATGGATATGCAACTTGAGTTGCAACGATCAATAAAACAAGAGGTTTCTTCTGCTCTGAATCGTTCTGCTGGTTCACAAGGTATTCACTGGCTTCCTTCCTCCATGCTTGATTTGACATGTAATAGTAGTAGCTTCTCTTGGGAATTTGTTTTGGCAAAAAGAGCTCATATTTTATTGGCAAGTAGTATTCTAGAACCATCCACTATTTTAAATAATAATCTTCTTTTTCATTTTTAATATATATATATATATATCACTTAATAATATGTTGCAAGAGAGAGAATATGATCCATTATATTGTTATTTATTACATTTATACTTAAAATAAAAATATTCCTCTGGGTGGGAAAATACTTTGTTGTTCTAAAAGACTGTCAAATATGACTAGTTTCATGGCTGAAGGTTAATGACATGGAAAATCCATATATGTTGGATAATCTATTATGATTATTTGTTCTGTCCTTATATGCTTTGCTTTGTTTTAGGGCTGTCTGAAGATAGTTTTCCGAAGGATGACTCTAGATGGGACTGCATTAGGAAGAGAATTTGCTGCATGTGTTGCGAGGCCAATATTGACTCTCTAATATATAGGTAAAACGATTGTTTGGGCCTATAGAATTAATCCATATTAGACGAAGTATTTCCAATTAAGGTTCATATCCTAGGCTGTTTACTTTCCTGTTCTGGTGTTGTTTGTACAGATGTGGACACATGTGTGCATGTTCAAAATGTGCAAATGAGTTGGTCCAAAGTAGAGGGAAGTGTCCAATGTGTCGAGCACCAGCAGTTGAAGTCATCCGAGCATATTCTATCTTATAAGTATGATGGAGTTTTATTTTTATTTTTTATTTTTTTCTCTTCTCTCTTTAGAAAACAGAAGGAAGAGTTAACAACACAGAGATTCTCAAACAGTTTGCTTCCCCCACCCCAGAACCTCTCTTTTTTTTTGTCGGAAAGTACCTTTTGGGATGTTGAGATTTTAATGTAATTCATATTTGACTGCTTGATCGAAATCACAAGCCTTCTTTGATTATAATTTGGCAGTCTGCATTGTAATATATAATATCTTGTCTTAATAAAATGTTTGAGTTGTAAAATATTTTCTTTTTCGTGACCCTCTTTTTAATTATTTTTATCAGCGATCATTATTATTTTTTTCCAACTGAATATTATAAGTAATATAAAAATATATATATATATAAGTTATAAGTATCTCCAAAGTTTTACAAAAAAAAAAGGGGTGAAGAACTGTGAATTTATAGCGTTAAAAGAGGAAGATGAAGAGGGGAATAACAAGATTTTTATATAAAAAAGAAAATTAGTCAAGTAGCCATGTGGGGTTATTTGAGTATTTAAGCGATAATGAATTTTTAATAAAAAAAATTAATGTATTAAATGAAAATAGACAAACATGTGCAGCGTATTATTTTACAAATGCTTACATGTGCGTAAGCATTTATGAAGGATGAATTGAAAACACAACGCAATATAAAGATGTGGAGGAGGGACTTTTAAATTAAAAAAGAAAAGAAAATATAAATGAAGAAGATAACATATTAATAATAATAGTTTATTGTTTGGTGGGTGGGTGAGCTGGAGAATGTCACATCTTTGCCTAAGAATCAGCAGCTGGTGACTCTGTAATTTCACCCAACATTTTTAATGCAGCGCAGGGCTGATCTACTGGTACCTGGAGACGACAAAGAATATTGCGTTACACTATACTCTGTACGTACGTGTGTGTGTGTAGGTGTATGTATATATATATATGTATAAAAGAGAGGAAGTTCTTACAAAATGGCCAGATCCAAGAACCCAATACAAGTGTAGATTCTTGTAGGAAGCGGTGAAAGCTCTTGTTCCTCTCACATTTTCACATAAGATGGGAGTTCTGTCCATCGTCAAAAACTCCTGCAATCCTTCCCATCTGTCATATTATAACATCACATGCTATTATATTTTATTTAAAAACAAAACCAAAAATAAAAAATAATATATATATATATATGTGTGTGTGTGTGCAGTATGTATTGTAACAGTACTTGAGCTTCTCAAGCCATCTTTCAGTTCCCTTGGTTGCACAAATAATATCAAGCTATCAAAAGAAAAAACTTACGATTAGTCAAGAAGATATCTGAATTCCATTGTCGACTGTTCTTAACGTAAATAGGATTGACTACGGATTTGAGTCATACCACAGTTTCATAAAACCAGTAAAAAGTGAAAAAAGCCTTACTTGCCCACTATATATGGTGACATTAATTCCCTTAGCAAGAAGCTCATCAACCTGGAAATTTTGCAGTAAACCAAATTCATGCAGTGAATATACATACGTATATAAATGTATGTATGTATGTATGTAAGAAGAGTGAAAATTACCTCGTTAATCCTTGGTCTCATAAAATCACCTTGAAATGCACTAAAAACATCATCCGATTGCCCCCCCCATCTGATACACAGATTTCATTTCATTACCTTACTTGAAAGGAAAGAAAAGAAAGAAAGAAAACAGACAATGTAAGTAACTCACGTGACATCTTTTGGTATAATCTTGAGCTTTTTCTTAACCGGACCATTCATCAAGGTATCAAGGTCTCCGGTACCGCCTCCGGGAGTTCTCAACGAGCTCAGATACGTCGAGTATTGCCTCATTGTGGCTACGGGATCCATCCCGGAATCCAACAAGAAATTATAAAAATCCTGCATTTTTTTTTTTTTACTATTCATAATCAACACATGATGTGTTTGCCAATTATTTATTTTTCAAGTATATGAGCATCTGGGGTTTATGAGATTTTTTAATAAATTTTTTTAATTGTTTAGATCTTTAAAATTTTGAGGGATCTACTTAGTTGTTCTTCAAACTTAATATAATATATATATATATATATATATGTAGAGAGAAGATAATAAATATAATTACCACTTTATTGCTTCTATAGCTAATGAGAGTCTCAAGCTCAGACCATGAATCTGTTGCAGCACTATATTCACCATTTGCAATTTGCTCTTTAATCTTTTTTGCAATGCTGATAATTCCCAAAAATTAATTATTAATTATATTATTTCCCACAAAAAAGATTTCTGAACCAAAAAAATAAAAAATGTTCTTAATGAATTTAAACCTGTTAGATTTCTGAAACCCAGTATTGTCAAGCCTGGAAACATCCTTCAAAAGAGGTCCCCATGCAAACTGCAATATTATTTCTCAAAAAAATATGATTGTATATATAATTTATTATTGACCCAATAAAATAAATTTTTTAAAAAAAAATATATATATATATATATATACTAATTACCACATAATCTTCTGGGGATATCCAACTATTTCCCAGCCCAACTCCTACATATATACATATACATCATCAAACACTTGAAAATTCAAACAAAATATATAATTATGTAATAAAAGCACAAGTAACTAATAAATATAAATAAATATTACCTCCTAATTTGAGTTTTAATTTGCCAGCTTCAATGGCTTTGAGAGCAGATAATGCAAGAGTTACTCCAAATCTACCACCATATGATTCTGCTATTATATAAACAGGAGACTTCTGAAGAGTTTGGTTTCTATTAAATAACTCTTTCAACAATGTGGTTAAATCAATGGCTGCCTCTTCATCAGTTTTGGGTATCAACTGTAAATCCTCCACAAAACTGTATCCTGTACCCACTGGATTATCCTATATACACATACATGTATATGTACAGGATATGTAATCAAGTTACATTCGATGAATGAAAATTTTGAATTAAACTAAACCCACCTGTAAAATTTAAAACATACCACAAACAAGAGATCAGCTTTGAGGAGCCATGTTGAATTTCTTGGATTCAAATAAGTATCTAATGGACCAATTTCTTCAAAATTTCCAATCCCAACCCCAGAAGCACCCTGTTTGTTTGATTCCCAAAAATTTATCAAAATGTTTCTCGGGCATTGAGTTTGATTGGAACTCAAATTCTATGGAATTAAAACGAGAATACAATACGACTGTAATAAAAGTTGAATAATAACTTCTTTACCAAGTAACTATATTTACATAAGGAATACAAATATAAGAGATTTGAATCAAATAGAATGTAAGTATCTCACCGGTCCACCCTGCAACCAGAGAACAATAGGCCATGGCTTGGAGGGATTTTCAATTCTGTATGGACTCCTATACAGCCACCAGAACATGTGTGCTTCTGTACATATATATATAACCCATTAGATTCATATTTTTCATTTTTCTTCTTTAAAGTAAAATTTAATTTTTAAAAAAAGAAAAAAAGAAGAAGAATACGAAGAATAAGGAGGAGAGAATATTGATCTTACTGGGTCTAACTTGAACATATCCCCATTCTTCTGAACCATCTTCAGATCTTCTCTGTGTGAAAGCTCCATTAACAAGATGATGAGCCAACACCAGAGTACAAACCAAAACTACAATACCCAACTTTTCCATTCCACCAAACACCAATCTCTCTCCCTCCCCTCCTAATAAATAACCTTTTTCTATATATACATACACACATATATGTATATATATATATATATATATTTTTTTTTTTTTTTTGCTTTTTAAGCTATTCACGCATTTATGTCGTTAGATTTGCCTTCTCTTATGTAGATAATATCAAAAAATATTAATTAATTAGAGAATATTATCTTAATCCATTTCAGAAAATCCTTAATATCTACAAAAATTTATGCGTTTCAAAACTATATAATCATTCCTTCACTTGGACACTAAACACCTACAAACTTGGTGGTAAAATAATATTATTAATTATCCTAACAGATATAAAAAACCAGATTTGATTTCCAAAAACCCTTTAACGGGTGATGAATCAAGCGAGTTATGGTAATTTCATCTTTTGTTATTATTAAATTTAAACAACAGTTACATTTTATAGAAATAATTTTTTATGACTTTGAATTTTGGCTTCTGAAGAGGAAGCTACTTACCTTTTTTCCACTCTTCCGTCATTAAGAAATTAAAAAGAAAAATAGAGGGAGTAATCAGATTAGTTTTAAAAAAATATAAAGATTATCAGTCCAATTGAAAAAAAAAACAAATTTAAGTTTTATTTTACTATATATAACTACTATTTATATTTTTTAAATCTGATAATTATATAATATAATTCTTAATTTTTCCAAATTTATTATTTTAGACGGATATGTTTTAAAATTAATTACAGTAAATCAATATTTGAACTAGTTAAAAAAGATTAAAAATAATAATAAATGAGAGAGAAGATTGCGTGCAGGAAAGTCAAAGAGTGTATTAGATGCTTGGCGTGAGAAAAAAGGACATCTCCCTCCTTTTTTTATATATATAAAAATTGATTGCAATCTTCTTAAGCTAACTGACTCTCACACTCTTGTTCTCTTTTTCTCCATTCCGAATGCCTTCAATGTTTATATACATATATATATACATATATGATAAAATGAAATATTTATATTTTAGAAAACAAATTAATTTTTTCATAATTTAGTTCTCATTGTTTTTTATTTATAATTTAATCTACAATACTTTTCATTAGTTCATAAATTCTACAAATTAGCCTCTTGATTCCAAATATACCCTCCAGGCAACTTAAAAATCAGAGCCATCCATGTACACTTTCATAAAATTTCAAAAAAAGAAAACCTGTACTCGAGTATGTATGTATATATGTATGTATATTTATAGTCACACACACTAGAAAGAAGATCAACTCTACCCCCGCTACACTATGCTTCTTCTTCTTCTTCATATTCTTAAACATTTTACATCAAATCATCACCACAAGTCTCTGTTGTTATTTATTGTCATTTCTTGATCTGAATTTCAATGTCCTTTCCATGGATAAGGTTGGAAGTTGGTCATTAATAGTCTAAACAGGAATCATAGATCATTAGCAAATCACAAAATCAATAGCCTTTATTCTGCAACTGCATATTGTAAGATGAAATCTAGATCATGACAAAGGAACTGCCAAGCAATAACTGCCATTCAACATTAGAACATAATGCACAGGTCTAGTGAGAACAAAATTTACAGAGAAAGTCGTAGATGGTTGCAGGGTAGCCCAGATCAAACCCTGATCAATATCACAAGCGTAGACCAGTATAGTGTTTAATGTTGGCAAATTTGGCTTGCCGCACAACCAAGTATCGTAGCATCACATTTACTGCAAAGTATTAACACAATAACTCAAGTAGGATTGTTGTTTTACCTTACAGACTCCAGATTGAGTCAGATATGTACCTTTTATTTCAAATGTGGCCAGAATATGACAGCTGCTCGGAGTAAGGAAGGGCTACATTATTTCAACAACAGCTCTACTGATGATGCTTCCCTGGTTCAGATCCTGGTATGCTTTGCCTGCCTCCTCAAAGTTGTATTTTCTTGTAACAGCATTGGTAAGATTGAATATACCTGTTTCTGCCAACTTAACCAACTTAGGAAGATCCTGCCTTGCCCTTCCTCCATATGACCCAATGACTTTTATCTGCATGATGGAATTTACGGCAGGCACACCTCAGAATAATCATGGTGATAACGAAATATGGTCAGCAAGTGTCAACCATTAGGACCATAGTTACAAAATAACAAAGTACAATTACCAAACCGAAGAACGCATGAGTGGATTACCAACAACCCAATCAAAATCCAAACATGACTCTATCCAGGGATCAGTCAGAAAACCTAAAGCAACCTAAAACCCAACTAGAACTTGGAACAATGATATCTGAATGGCTTAATTCAAGAATAAATGAGAAACGCAAGAAATGACTTAAAAGTGATCTGAGTACCCTCTGTACGCCATAGCTATTAAAATACATTTTTTTTAATAAATAGCTATTAAAATACATCTCATCTCTCATGACAAACCTGGCTCCTGAGTCCTGACAAATGAGCATCCCAAAGACGAGCGTGTGACCTCTGTGGACAATAGTAATAGAACTAGAGAAATAAAATATTCCACAAGCAGCTAGATAGAGACATGGATTCCTATCTTAACTGTTAAAATAAAACTAGGCACTTTCCGAGACAACTGGCTCATGACACCAGGGCATTCACAATGACAAAAATGTCTAACCCTTCCGGACAATAGCAGTAGACCTAGAGAAGTACGATATTTAAACAGTGACAAAGCAACAAGAGTGCCACCAATTATTGCACCTTGAAAACTCTCTAAGTAAGCTACTTTCTTTTTAAATATTTCTGACCTGTGCTCCTGAAATGTTCTTTTTGCTTACCATTCTTATTTGGATAAATTACACTAAGGTTAGATCATTTTCAACTCTTTTACCTCTCCCTCAAAACATTCAATTCTCTTTTCTTTTCTATCAAATCATAACATGTCACATACACAAAAAGAACCTGAAAAGAACGATTAATTTTGAAGAAGAGTCAGTGTGGTAAATATAAATCAGTAGGCATCTGTCAACGTAATCATGTCTAGGATTCAATCACACCTATATCAATAATATCAGGGTATTAACGTGTTATATATCAATAAGATTAAAATAACACCCATTTCTAGGAGTAATAAAATGAAGAACACAAATGCATGTCAACATTTTTCATTCATATAATTTATGGTTATCGTCTTCTTATTAAACATTGACTACTAACCTTTCTACGAACAAGACGGTTTATATCTACCTCCCCAACAGCACCAGATTGCGCAAGTCCAATCATAACAGCTTTTCCGCCATCTTTTACACTTTGTATGCACTGCAAAAATGTTTGTGGTCTTCCCAAGGCTTCTACAGCAATATCAACACCCCTTCCCCCAGTTATTTCCTACCCAAACAAGTAAATTATAGAGATAAGTTCCAATAAAAGAAAAATGAAAAATAAGGAATAAATGCAGCTGTGTCCCTCTTCTTTTCTCAGACGAGCAAGATTAAATGAAACATGTGAATAAATTTGGCAATGGTGCTTTTCCCTGTAAAAGATGGCTATCAACATTAGTAATTTATTTGAGTTGTATCTATCAAAAACCAAAGCAAGGGAAAAAGTGCACACTCTAATCTTTTCCACAGCATCTTCTTGAATTGCATTTACAGTGTGAGTTGCACCAAAAGTCTTAGCCTTCTGAAGTTTTTCATCTTGAACATCCACTGCAATTATATCAGAAGCACCAAATGCTTTTGCTATCTGCAAACAACTGAACCATTTGATCAAGTCACGATCATATTAGAGGGAATCCAATAAAAATTAAGTCTCAAATAGGTAGCTCCTGTCTGCCCGTAACATTTAGAAAAAGATAGAGCATAATGTCCCAAGTCAAGAAGTTTGTAAATATTTCCTCAAAATCTCTTGAGGCTTCCATGAAGTTGAATAACATCAGGTTGTGTGGATCCACTTCAAATATGGATCCCATTAATAGATACATACCAACAATTATACTGACCAAAAGCTAAAAAGGGATATTATGGAAATGTATTTGCTTAAAATAGAAAAAGTTATGTTGACAATGCTTTCAATCAACTCTGAATTCTCTTTATTTGAATTCCTAACTAATCATCCGGAAGAAATATTATTTTTACCATCTTAAACAAGGGGTGTTTCATCATGTGATGCTAATATCTAAACAGAGGATCCCTATAATCCTCTTCTAAGATGTTACTGTAACGATCTTAACCAAGGGTTCTTATCAAGTGAAGCTAACAGCTCATCCAAGATCTCTATGGTCCTCTAGTATTTAGAGGAGATATCAGTTTATGATTAGAGAAGCGCTTCTCAATTCTGTTTCTCCTAGATGGGGAGATAAAGAGAAAACCATGATGCACTTTGTTGAGTTGCTAACTATCCGAAGAATCTAAATATAATATGGTTCCTATGTCAATACTGACAGTAGGGCGATGTGGGAAACTCTCAATCCATTACACTAAATTGAAAGATAGATTACAGTAGCATCACTAGGAGAGACATGCCTTATCATAGCCACATTTCACAGTCGACTAGGAGAATATTTCATGTTTATGCCTAATTCCATGACAGTTTAAACTTATTTCTATAGGTCCAAAATACATATAAGTTTTCATTATATACCAGCTGCTATTGGTTAAAATAGTTTCAGATGATAAAAAAAAATTTCAATTCTTTTACAAGTGGGAGAAATTATGCCATGAAATCAGAGCACGTGCTAGGTTTGAAGAAACTGGTAAATTGATTTTTTGAGCTTCCAACATTAGAATAGTGACCATTATTTACCTTGAGCCAACACCCCCAATTCCAATAACAGCAACAGAATCCCCTGGATGCACCTCAGCCGCATGGGCCATAGCACCATAAGCAGTGAACACCGCGCATCCTAAAACTGCAGATTCTGTGTATGGCAGGGAGTTTGGTAAAATGGCCAATCCATGTGCTGGGATCACACAGTACTCAGCAAGGCCCCCCATGCTATACATGAATACTGGTTTTCCTACATAATATAGCATATAAGCAATATATTAAAATCCCCATATGGCACAAGTTATCAAACATGAGTGCAATGCACTTGCATGAATAAGAGCACGAGAAAGAGTAAACATGAGAGAGAGAGAGAGATCAGGTGAAATTTAGTAAACTAATTGATTCAAAAAAGTGAATGCAACCAACTAAATGAGAAGCAAAAAATTGACAGTTCCTTTCCCCATGTAAGTGGTGGTGAAATATCAGTTAAGGTTCAGTCCTTTCATGGGTGCACTGTAAATAGCTATGGACACAGAGAGAGAGAGAGAGAGTGTCACTGCAATGTCCTACCATGTAAAATAAAGACAATTCATGGTAGTATGAGAAGTTAAAAATGAGCAGTGTTCCAGTCCAAGAATTTCTTGTGCCCACACTTACTAAATCTTTACCAAGCACAGTAGGATAGAAAAAGCTTAACAAGCTTTACTTCCTTGTTAAATACATCCATAAATTACATACAACATTACTTGAAAGTCTACAATCACTAGCTGTTGTTCATTAGAGCACTTAAACTGAAAAATGAACTAAGACATTTGAAAAGACGGGGCATACAAAATATTACTTGTAGGATGTTTAAAGCTATTTAGATTGTCCTTTGACACAAGCTACAGTCATAGTTTTGTATGATTCTTTGGGAAATGACGTGCTATCAAAAAAGTATCTCATAGGGTATAAAATAGTAAAAATTAGGTGTTACACCCTGCAAATATTTGATGTAACAGATACCGATTATCAAGTAAAGGGTAATGTACATTGCCAAATCCAAGTACTGAAGTACAGAACATAAGTTGCATGTATTTGTTCTGATCAACCAAAAAGATATATCAAAAAGCACCAAAGAGATACCTCCGAAGGACAAAAGAGCCAGACAAAAACTACATGTCTATAAAATTTTCTTCATCATGACACCATCCTTCTAACTAAAAAAATGCCAATTTGTCTACTAATCTATAATAGAATAAATGATTCTTTTTAGTCTTCCAAATACTCATCTGTTTTTTCTTGTTCCATTCATAAAAGGTAGCCAAAGGCATCCAACCAATTGTTTTGGTAGAGGTAAAACTCAACTCAATATAAGTTTCTAGAGTAACACACCCCACAAACAACCACTGAAACCCCAAGAAAGAAATATCAGTATTGTCATAACTACCCATTCCAACCTCGATCACAAAGGAAAAAACTGAGCCTGCTCTTTTAAATTTCAGGGCTCAAAAGTCAAATATGAGGGAGAAATGAAATGATAGCCAGGGAGGTTAAGCTTCATATCCTAAACCACAATATGGTAAAATGAAAATGAGATAAGGGACAAGAGCTAAAGCATATTATGATGACAATAAATGCTTACCATTGCTGTGCAGGAATAAGCGAGTTTCACCATCATAAAGAGTTCCTTTCGCTCGATTATAAGCAAAGAAATCTTCACATAAATCATCATGGCCCTGTTTTTCAATATGAGACTTATCATATCAGGTTGTAAATACTTCCATTGATGAACTGTATATATCAAACTATTAGACCAGCTAGTAATGGCAACTAGAGAGATTAATAACAAAAGTGCAGGCATAGCCTCTTGGACCAGTCTGCTAACACCACCTTTGAACAATATGAACAGTTTCCACAAGGCATGATGAAAGCTCCAACGACACGAGATCCAACCGGAAATCTGAAATATGAGAAAGAAAATTAGATTAGCCCAATTATTTACCAGTCTCTTCATCATTGAAGTAACTTTATAATGAATGATACAATGATAACACATGAAGAAAGAAAATAAAATGTAAACACAAGAAAAGAAAGAATTGTTTTCGGTTAGTGTAAACTGCTAAAAGCAGGATTAGAATCTGAACCTCCTTATAAAGGAGACCAAGACCCGACCATCTGGGCTAAAGCCCTGGACAATGTTGATCAGGCTTGGATGTAGCAAACTGTATCTTAACATTTGAGTCACTGATCTCCCTGAGCTTAAAACACTTGGTATGGCTTAGAGAAGTCCAAAACTTAGACACAGGTGCCCCAATTCTTTATATATATATGACATGGAATATGAATGCAGAACGCACAGTAGATTAGCCGAAAAAATGGTAAACTAGTTAGCAACGATGACAACAGCCCGAAAGAATTATAAACAACTATTATATGAGGTTAAATAAACAAGCAACGGAAGAAAAAAAAATGAAAAAACCAAGAATTTACTTAGTTTGGTCAGTTATAAAGATTTTAATAGAGGATAACACTTAATATTCAAATCAAGTTTATCACAGAAGAGATTAATTTAATTTCAGTAGCTATGATTTATAAGTCTAGACTACTCCATGAGACAGGAAAATCAAAACTCACTATAAAAAGCTAGATACTATGGTATTCCCTCTCATGCTCAGAACTCCGCTCCTGCACGACTCTCCCAATGCCACATTGTTACTTGCACTGTTGATATAACATATATGAAGTTTAAGAAAATTGATGAAGATGAACCATCCCATCGGCTTCAATGCATTGAAAGAAGTAGAGAGTTCAGACAACACAGATCAAGAAAGTGACATCAATACCAGATGAGGAAAAAAAAAGTTGTTGTTTAGACCAGGACCATGGTGGTCTAAAATGACCAAGAGAGGAGTTGTTCCACTCCTTGGGTTAAAAACTCTTAGCGAATTAGGATATAGGAGGCACTTGGAAGGGACATTCTACTTTCCAGACAACATGAGTCTCAAGTTTGATGATGGTAGTGGTGCTTCTTTGGAGAGGGAGCAAGAGCCACTCAATAGGAATTCATGTTACGAAAAAGATTGCAAACCGAGGTTGTTAATGTTGATTTTGACAAGCCCAAATTTAAGAGGAGAGAGTTTGAGCCTAATAAGTTACAATTCCATGAAAGATCTGGATACAGTTTCTCTTTTTTTTTTCTTATGGGGAAAAGTTTTAATATATAAATAAAATGGTACCCAGAGGCTACCCAAAACAATAGCAATTACAAAGTATTCATACAAACCAAAGAATTAATAAGGGTTTCTAGATCCTCCCAAAATGAGAGGGAATGACCATTAAACAAAATGCTCAAGATCTGAAACCAGTGGACTCTGTTTCTAGCAGAAGATGTACTGCCCTCAAAACTCTCTTTTCCTCTTCCAAATGGTCCAAAAAATAGCTAATGGAATTAGCGACAATCTTGATTATAGGATAAGAAAAAAAATAAGAACACAGGTTAAAATGACCTTTCTATTTATTTCAAAAAAAAAATGACCTTTCTATGATTTTGCCATCTGTGAGAGGTCCGTGTTCAACAACTTCCCCAGTGATCTCATGCCCCACAACACAAGGACTGGCAAATGGAATCTCTCCTTTTATCACATGGAGATCTGAATGGCACACGCCGCAGGCTGCACTACCCAGTACAAAATCAGAGTTTTGCATAATACATCGGAACATTGCCTAGTAAAGCCACAGCAAATTTCAGCAAAAAAAATACAGTGATATAAATTTAGAACTTCATAAGGGGATTATGGTGTAAGTTAAGAACGTCAAATTTTTGGTGACGCAAAAAGTAGTCAACAACAAGACCAACACCGAAGCATCCAGCCTTCAATTTTCCTTCTTTCTTTCTTTGAGATAGAACATTCAATTTTCGTTACTGCCACAGCACCGTTTTATTCCTAAAAGCACTTAACCGATGATCCTTAGGGTTTATAGAGACAAAAACGAAAGCATTCTTTTCATTTTTAAATTATCGTGTCATCGAAATTTAACAATCGAACAATAGTCAAAATTGCAATGGATAACAAAAACACGATCCGCAGGAAAAACAACTCAGTTACTTTCTATGCATTTTCATTGAATAATGACCAAATGCCTAGCTAAAAAAACAAAAGACGAACAAGAAAAGAGATAATTGCCTTTGGTTTTGACGAGAACTTCGCCGGCTTTGGGACGAGGCAAATGGAATTCTTCGATGGTGAGGGGCTTATTAGGTTCCCAAAATACAGCTCCCCGCATGAACCCACCCGAACTGACGTGATATGCAGCTGATGAAAATGATTGGCTCGGGAGACTCTTGATATTTTCATCAGTACAATTGCCATTTTCAAGGTGATGCGGATATGTAGATGCAAGAGAGCAAAATATGGAGGAGCTGTGCTTTTTGGAGGAGAAGAACTTCCTGCAGAAAGCACGGCTTCGAATTAAACTAGGAAACGCCATTTCGCAGTTGTGATTTTGCTCCCAACTCTACCTAGTATCTGCTTCGTCTTTTTTTTTTTTTGTTTTTCTTGTTCGGAAATCCGCAGAGAGAGAGAACAAAAAACAAAAAAATCGTGAGGGGAAGTGTGAGCTTATTGCTGACGAGGCAAATGAATATAATATAATCACAACAAGCCACGTGTCATCCAGCTCATCCAACTCATGTCTCATTCAGACTGCCCAAAACTCTGCGTTTTGAATTTCACACGCAGGACTCAATAATGATAATAATAATATTATGTAAGTAAATTTTAAAATGTGAAAAAAATAAATAAATTCTTGTGTATAATATCAAAATACAGTCAGATTTTTTTAACATAAGCTTTCTTAATATTTTTGTAATTTTTTCTTTATTTACCTACCGATAATTAAACTTTTAGAATTATCATATAAAAATATAATAATTCTAAAAATAAATTTAATATATGATACAACTTCAATTATTTTTTATTTCATCTTTTCTATTATTTTATTATTTATCAATTATTATAAAATATATAATTTGATAAATATATGTTAAATTATTCTTATTTTATTTATTATTTCGTTTTGCTAGAATAAGAATAAAAGAAGTAGCACAAAACTATTAATATGCAAAAGAAATGATAACTTCATGGTCTCCAAACAATAACAAAAGAAAAAAGAAGGCAGTATAAGTAATCAATCAAATTAAATTCACTAGTATATTCCCCCTCCAAACATATTATAACTATTCTATACAACACTAAAAAAAATGGATAATTAACAAAGTATGAAGATTCTCCTATAATATTTATTTATCATATTAGAATGTTATATTTATTCTTAAAATAAATTTTTAAAAATAGATAATTCTATAAAAATAAAATTTAAATTATTTCTAGAATAGGATTTATATGTGAAATGAGTTTTAAAAATAAATGAATTTATTTAAGAAAAAAAATATTTGTCTGTATGATCAACAGATGTGATTTAAAAAATCACTTCTTTATGATCACATGATATTGTCATTAGTGGCTAGTGTAGTATGAAAGACAATTCAACAAAACTCGTATCAAAATATATAGAAAAAATATTTTAACATTAGAGTCATGTATTTGCTTCATATTTCAATATAAATCATATGTATTTTTAAGCCAAATTATATTTTTAAAAATTAAAGATATCATTAAAAAATATTTTTTTTTAAATGTTAGCAAAATTATTATGCTGCCATAAAAATTTTAATTTTTTTTTTTATAAAAAATATAGTGTTTTCATAATTAATGTCTCTGTATGGTTAATTTATCAATGTACATAACCTGTAAGAACACATCACATAGAAATTCATTTACAAAATTGAATAATATTTTTTACATCATTTTAAAAGGTCAAAACATATTTCAAATTATCTCCAATGACTCTATGTGAACTTTTCACATATAAGTCCGTTTTCCTAACAAATTTTAGATAGGTTGTTGAGCATTAAATTTTTTTAAAAAAATTCTTCTTCTCTCGTATTAAGCCTTTATTGAGCCATAAGACACTTTTAAGATATAAAGTTATAACTTTTTCATTTATATTTTTTGGGCATCGTAAGAAAAGTTTGATGAAACTTTTGAGAGCTTTTGTAATGAGAAAATATGAGTAATTGATAAGGTAGATATTAAGAACAACTACCGGATTAGTGAATGAGCATTAAAGATAACTAGCAATAGAAAAAAAATTTGAGAAAACCTTTGAGAGTTCTTATGAAAAGAATATATCAACTGGTGGTGAGTCAGGCACCAAAAACAATTAGTGTGTTATAAGAGTTCAAAAAAAAAATAGTGAGATCTCAAGTAATTAGTTTTAGAAAAAGGACGCAAGCATAAAAGGTGCAACCAAACCACTATATAAAAGTTTACACTCCCTTCTCATTTCTCTTTACTTTATTTTTGATTCATTATTCATTATTATTTGATATCACAACAAATACAAATCTCACATACACATTTAGAGATTTAATCATAAAGCAATCACATTGTGATTATTTGTTCACACTACCATTATCATTATTGACAATTTAAGTAAAAAGTATAAATTTCATCATTATTCAAGTACTTTATTCATTTTAGTTTGTGAAGATATTCATAAAAAAAAAAAAAACTCTTCTACCTTAGGTCTAATATTATACAAAAAAGAAAGTTAAAAAATTTGCTTAAAGATCTTACAATTTCAAGAACAAATTCCTTCTCTTTTTCGGTTGTACTAAACTATGAGTCGACATGTTTATATGATCTCACCAGAGATTCCCAACAAAAATTGCACCAAAATTATAAGAAGCATACTAAGTTATCCTTTTTGGTGAATTATAATATTTAATAATTGTATCAATGAATGAATAAAAAAATTATGTTTAAAATATTAAAAAAACACTTTACTTGAAGGAAACTTGTTATCAGAATCACATTATGAAGTGACGAAACTCATGAGAGTTATATAAAAATATTCATGTTTGCTTCAAAAACTGTATGTTATTTTTTTTAAAAAAAAGTAAAAACGATATATTTATCTATCGGGCTTTTGGATGGGAAGAATATGTAAATAAAAATGCAAAGACTTTAACTTTAAATAGAGAAAAAGACAAATATGCAAAGATCTTGTATTATTTTTTTTTTCTAAATTCAAGTCTTCAAAATATTACTTTTTTTTTGTCCATAATAGTTTATTTGATGAAATAGCATAAAGATCATACATTGTAATACCTGGTGTAACGACCCCGAAATTATAAAATAAAATATGTGTATTAAAAAGGTCAAATGCGGAAGCGTAATAAAAATTTTGATTAACATCCCTTACACCAAAACAA
>NW_019014645.1:211459-230957 GCF_000150535.2 Carica papaya
AAACACAATAGTAAAAAATATCCGAAAAGCACATCTAATAAGTCAAAAATTATGAAAAAACAAAATATCTCTTCACACACGGAAACAATGAAAATCAACTGCTGCCACTGGGAGTTCACGCACAATCGCCGGAAAATCACACGCCGCCGCTAGAAATCACCAAAATTCCTTCTTTCGGCCAAAAATTACCACAGAACCCCAATGTATACCCTAATCTGGAATGGCGCTCGCAGAAACACTCTAAATCACACCGAAAAGCGGAGAATCGCTTGCTGTCGCGCGACCTCCTCTGCTACAGCTTTTCCTTCTTTGGCCTTCTGGTTTCGTGCACAAAACCGGCCGACCGAGCTCCTTCGTGGCTCCTTTTCTCGAACGGAAAACCAACATGCATGGGAATGCCCTCCTCCGTCAAACCTGACGCACGCAGCCATAATCCGCCGCGCAAACTGTCTCCTCAGCTTCTCCTGCGTACACCAACGTGCTGGCCGCACTCTGAGCTAGTTGGAGATCGGTAGTTGTCTTTTTCCGGCATCGGGAATGGGTTGTTCAACCTTTCTTTTCCTTTGATGTAATTTTGACCCCTAAAACTCCAATCCTAACCTTAACTCTGATACCATGTAAGAATTACGGAAAGAAATTCTGAATATTTACAAAATTTTCCACTTCCAGTTCCAATGTGAGAGCATTGCCTTGTGCAGAAAGAATAATGTGAGCATGGACGATTTGGACTATACAAGAAACCAATCAAGTCTAGGCAGTCACAATTTGGCCTCTTGAAGTCCAGGAGGTCACGACTTGGTCAATCCAAAGAAGCTCCAAGTGGCCAAACCCATCCAAAGGAAGCTTCAAGCGACCAAACCTATCCAAAACAAGATTCAAGGGGCAAAGAGGAAGATCCATGTGGCAATGACTATCTAAAGGAAGATCCAAGCGATAAGGGTTGTCCTATTGTAGATCAAAGCGGTTTGGGCAATAAACAACACCCACAAGAAGGAAAGCAAAGTTAGGACGCCTCTTATGATGGACGTGGAACACATGGAAAAAATATCCTAATGACAAGTAGACCAACACAAGAATATGGCCAAGAAACTTAAGGAAGACTTTCTTATTTATATTAAGGGATGGATCCATGAAAGAATAAGTATTGATCCAAACTTTAAAGGCCTCGAAAGGGGGAGGCCGAGTCCACCAAGCCAAGGGAAGAAGCGGCCTCTAAAGAAGCCAAAAGACCAAGAAACCCGAGAGCAAAGATAGAAAATCTCTCTAACTTGAGAGAGAATTTTCCCGCCCAAGAGAGATTTTTCTCTCAAGCAAGAAAGTTTTCTTTTCTTCTCTATATCTCCTTAAAGCAACAACTAAATTCCACAAAAATCAAGGAAAATCCGCAATCAATCAAGGAAGGATCTTCCAAGCCAATCATATCTTCCAAATAAGGCAACCAACATCCCAAGCATTTAAGCACAAGATTTTCGCGGGTGTTCAAGGGAGATTATGGATAGATTAAGGGAGATCATGGGCATTCCTATTTTCAAGGATGGCTAACCTTGTTTCCATTTCCATTCAAAATCTTCATCAAATTAATTTGGTTTCCTCAGGAAGTCGGCCATATCTCCACTACTGGTTTAAATCTTTCTAATATATAGTTTATTAATTTTTTATTATTGATTTGATTTCCCAGTCAAGTAATTGTAATCAATTAGGAAATCTAGTTTCCAATTGTAACTTAATGGCTTCAACTATAAATAGATCTCTAAAATTTAGTTGTAGGAATTCAAGTTTAAAGTTGTATAAATTTAGAAAAATATATTTACTTTATTTTCACTATCTTTTTGGTGTTACAAATAACTCATATATATACAAGAATTTCTAAGTACAAATAAGAAAATTTTTCTTATAATAGGGATTCTAAATAATACAAGAAATCAATGGTGAGAGCTATATAAAAAAAAATATCACAATTATTTAGGTAACAAAATATTTATGTCCACAAAAGTCAATAAAATATAAAACTTTCTAACTTGTCAACTTGTGACTTTTTTTCAATCTTTTTGTTGAGTGGGGAATTGGTATTTACTTATCAAAATAACTTATACTGTTTTCATCAATCTCTTTTCTTGAATTGATTTTAACTCATTAAAGTTTTTTTATGAAATTTTAATCAATTCATTTATCTCAATTATCTCAGTACCAATCACAGGTTGATTGTTGATTAATTAAAGAAACATTAATCGGAGAATAAGTTTTTGGTACTAATTGTGCATGTGTGGGTTTTGGATTGTATAGTTAATCATAGGTTCTGCATTAAAGAAGTTCAAACTGATATTGATATTTTGCGTTGATGGCTTGTTGTTGTCACTTAATGAGTTTCCCTAATTTGTTACTCCATATTGGTGGTCAAAAACATAATTGACAAAAATATTTGAAATTTTCCCAATTCAAACTTGGCTGGTCTCTTTCTGATTTCAGAAACCACAATTGGGCTTCATCTTCAAAATGGAAGGAAGCTAAGGAGACTTTTTCCTCCTCTGCGGTCATTTGAGGGCAAAAAAATTGTTCACAATGACTGATCCAAAGAACCATCAAAATATGAAAAATCTAATTTAGGGTTCCTTGAAATAAAAGGAGCAAACTTATTGGCCACATGCTCTTTGCTGAGGTGATATTGGAGCCCAAGCTCTACACTGCCTTCTCTGTTTTGCCTCTTATCAGTTCGGCCTACAGATAGTTCCTATAGGGGCCCATTCAAGATCTTAAATTGGATACAAACCTATTCACGATGTTCTTGATATCTCTTAAAAAAAGGCTTGAACATAGATTGCGAATTGTCCATAACTCCAAGCTCTGACTCCATATTGTTACAGTCCAGCTAATAAATCTAGTTATGGGACGATTAATATCAAAATCTACAGAATTTTTTAGTGTTTAGAGTTTTCCTACCTTCACCTACATTAAAGTAAATTAGGACTTGTTACAAAAGAACTTTATGATCTTTTGAAAAAATAAGTGTTGAGTAGCATATTTCATTATTTAATTATTTTATTATTTAAGTAGTTAAGATGATATAATTAGAATTCTATTAAAATAATAATTTCATATAATTGAAATTCTAGTAAAACAATAATTTCCTTATTAGTAAGTTAAGAATTCTATAAATACTTGAGGTATAACAACATAAAGGGTGAGAAATAAAGTTTATATTTTTTCTCTAAAATCAACATGATGTCATAGCCAAATAAAGTTATTTTTGAGTTATAATTTCAAGATTTCCTTCAAATCCTAAAATAACACAATAAATTGGGTTAGTACCCACTTATCAAGATCTACTCCCACCACATACTCAGACGGAACTCGCACTACCACTGGACTGCCATTGCCGCCGCCAGAACCGCCACATGCCGCCAAAAAATTTGCAACCCGACTCGCATCGCGGCGATTCTTCCATCGACAGCCTTAGATTCTTCTTCTCCAGTCGGGTCTATTCCCAAATCGCGTTGCACACAAGAAACAAATCTATCTTCCTGTTGCAGATCTACCTCTTCCCACTACAGGCACGCGCGTAAAGCCGACACAATCCGCTTTCTGGCCTTGCTGCACAATCTGCCTTCTTGCTTCACCGCACGATCCGCTTTCTAGTCTCGCCACACGATCCACTTTCTAGCCTCATCGTGCAATCCACTTTTTGGCCTCGTAGCACGATCTGCTTCCCTTTGAGCAAAGCTGAACGATCTAGTTTGTTTGAGCCGAGGCAAAGCCAATCCGAGCCAAGCCCGAACCGAGTTGCTGCCCTAAACAAAGCCGAGCCATCTGTGCCTGAGCCGAGCTGAGCCTACACAAGCCGTTACCTTGCCAGACAGATCTGTTTCCTCCGCGTGCTAGCTGCCCCGACAAGGCTTTTCTGCTCCTTTTTCGAGCTCCTCTGTGCACAGTCGCCTCTGATTTTGCATCCAGACCTTCTTCGCATGAGAGCCGCTTCGACTAGCCTTTTCTGGTCTTATTTCTATCTCTTCTACACGCATCCGCCTCTAGTTTCGATATCCAATGCAAATCTGCTTTTTTCTCGCGTAAGCCGCTCCAACCAGCCTTTTCTAGTCTTTTTTTGGACCCCTTAGTAAACTGTAGGATGACTTTTCAAAACTTGGCCTGCAAATTGAGCAAGTGTGATACCTCCCATGTAAATATTTCCTTTCACACCGTCTAGATAATGGTGAGAGACATCACTTCGCAGTAAGGATACCTCCAGTGCAAATATTTCCACGCCAACAACTCCTCTTTAACTGACCCCACCATAACCCAATCAATACCTAAAGTTTTGTAAGTCAGCATCCACAAACTGAAAGCCATAGAACACCATAATAATAAATGGTCACAACTCTCTTCTGCCTTTTTACATAGATAACAAGCATTGACTAACACATGCCCCTCCTTAATTTATCAATTGTCAATATGCATTCTATGCTGGCATCCCAAGCAAAGAAGGAAATCCTTGGTGGGAGTTTAACTTTCCAGATCAGTTTGTGAGGAAAAGGATCAGCATTATCATCAACTCTAGTCATCCATTTATACCAAGATTTAACAAAAAATAGACCTTTCTTTGAGAGACTCCACCTCCGGTTGTCCTCCTAGAGAGAAATGTTTGATAGTATGCTGAACATTAGTTCATATTTATCAATTTCCCAATCATTCAGTCTTCTAGGGACCATGGTTTGCCAATTCACAACAGCTCCATTACCTCTTCTAAAGCATTCACCAACCTTTACATTCCTATTCTGAGCAATGGCAAAAATCTGAGGAAATTGTCTACACGGCAGACCCCCCACCATCCATGGGTCCAACCAGAATTGGGAAGGCCTCAAGACGAGTAACAAGGGGCATAGAGTAATTCCTCTAACAATACTATGGATTATATGGAAAGACAGGTAGGATTTTTTAGGGTAGAGAAACTAACTTTGCCGTTATGAAGGATAGGTAACTCCATTTTTTTTTGTTCTATTGTACTTGGTCACAACCTTGATTCTTTTTATAATTTTGAATCTGTTTTAGATATGCTCACAGATCTGTAAATTTCTGTCAACTTGTACAAGGGTTACGCCGCCTTGGCGTCCTTTATATATTACTCACTTTTATCTCCAAAAAAAAAAAAAACCAGCTTGAGGAGTGTTAGTAAATCCTTTCAATTTTCTATCTTAATAGTGGAAATTAATCTTCCTAAAAGTATCAAATGTCGGTTGGGAAATCTCATAGACAGTTTTAATTTGATTTGACTTCTTGCAGTCAGTTTCCTATTATTTCTCTTTGTACTAGTTAAATATACCTATATATATACTCTTTTTCAATAAGAAATTAAGTTAGTCCCTAAATTCCGCAATAACTATAGTAGTATTTCTCTAATTTTTTTCTCTACATCCCCGAGTCTATATGTTGTCCAAGGTCCATCCTCTTCTATATGAAGAAAATCATAGAACCTTGTAGAGATTTCATTTGATGGCCATTATGAATCCTTTTGTACACAGATGGAAACCACAAAAAACCAATGAATGGCCTTCTTTTTTTCCCCAACAAAAAACAAGAGTAGAGAGTGAAAGCTCTAATTTTTGAACGAACGAACTCCATCTAATACCTTATGAAGAATAGGTCGAGGTAAAAATTATCGAAAAATTGTAAACAATAAAAATAGAGCCCAAAATTAGTCAATTTCCCTCTACAGTTATCTAGTCCAAAGTAACAATTACATATGGAATAAAGAAAGTAGGAGAGAATTTGAGAACCAACAAAAACCTTGTTGAAAACAAAGCAAATGAAATTACCTCGTTCTGTAGCTGGAATGTCATGATTTCATGATATGAACAAATCAACTGAAACAAGACAGCTAGTGTTCTTAGTAGACACTGCCTAAACTTAGATTCTGATATCTGAAGGCATAGATCACTGTAGGTAAGTCTGAAATCAAACTAAAATAAATTAGGAAGCATATCAAATGTGGAAAGCTCTTGTGAATAAATGAATAGCTATTAAAATTAGAGAAGACAAAATACGCAAAAGCGACATACCTACTATTTTGCATTTGCGCGTCCCTGTCCTGAAAAAGTCAATAATTATGCTGGTGAAGCAGTCCTTTCATTTTCTAACGGAACAATGAAATAGAAGAAAAGGAGCACCAACAAAAAAAAAATGCATAGCCTTGAATTATAAAACAGAAAGACCAGAAGGGTAGGCAAAAACAGTACAAAGTTTGTACTTTGTCTTCTTTATTCATAGTTAGTTGCCCTTAAAGTATAATGGTCATGTTTACTCCAATCTTATTCTTGTTCCTAGGAAATTGATAAGGGCTTGTTTGGCTAGGCTTCTGTTTCTGTTTCTGCGTCAATCTTATTCTTATTCTTGTTCCCTCTCTGCATCAACCTGGACTTTCTCTATATAGGACCACTCATACTATCTTTTGCCCCATTTGACATAAACAATTGGCTTTGAAGCCAAAAAAAGTTAAAATATCTACCTTTTTTTTTTTACTTACAAGCCACCATGGAAAGTTAATTCTATCAATTATGATTTTGACCAAATACCGCAATTAGAAACATTAAATTTTTTATTTGTATTTTGTAGTCATTTTGCTAATATTTAAATTAACACTTTTTTTAGCACACTCAATATTTATTTGGAGCTTATAAGTTAAATAAAAATAAATTTAACCAAAAACATTTTCACTTACTTTTCAAGTGGTTATAAGTTTTATTAGCTTATAAATCTTACTACTTGTATGTTAAAAATAGAAAATAACAAATAAAGACAAGTCAAACCAAAAAGCTCCAATAGAGTGTGGGTTTTGTAATTAAGGCAAAATATAAGTAGAGTTTTCTGTAATTTCCCCAGCACAAAAGAAAATTAAAAATGGTGCCCTATTATTTATAGAATCGTAGAGGAAAAGACAACCTTATCATAAATCACACCAAAAAAACGTACTAAAGTTTATTTTAGAGTTGCCCCACTACTTCTGCAAACAAATCTGATATGTGTGAATGAATTATTTTGCTGACTCACCTCTTGTAAAATGCCCTTCAAAACAGAATGGGTTTCTGAGATAACTTCTTGCATAAAAAAGCTCTGTATCTTTTCAGCAAGACCAGCAACGTCTCCAATTAATGCATATGCGTCCAGCACCTGAAAAGCATTGTAATATTATCTAAATATAACTGGCTAAAACTGGTAACAGAAACATATAGAAACCCATACACTCAGGCAGAAGCTAAAACAAAAACTCAAGTTTATGCCATGAGACCTTATTTTAGGGTCCTTCAAAATGACTTCACTTAGGAGATGCTTAGAAATCACCTTGGAAATTATTAAACTGATAGGTTGAGCAAAACAATTTTCCAAAAGTTTTCTTTTAATTGTAGAAGAACTGCAGGGAAGAGAGGGTTCAAACTCATATTTTTACTCAGATTCAGTGGTTCACCAACAACTAGATTAAGCCTACAAATACAGTAACTTCAAAATCTTAAAGCTAAAGGAAAAGCAAGCAATCTCATTATATATACTTTAACATGACCCTCCACATGCAAAACAGAATCTGCTAGACTATTGACAAACACAAATACTGCAAGACAAAGGTGGCTTTGCATAGGCTAGATAACATGAAAATGAGTGACAAATCCAACAATGAGCAAAAGAAGTGCAAAGCAAAAACAAATTAGGGCTTTGAACAAAAATATGGAGCTCAAGTCAACAGTACTTTAATTGAAAGAGACTTTAGACGGAAAGATAAACATACCAATTAAGTATATACATGCACTACTCTAGATGAAAGAACTTTTAGATGGAAAGATAAACAGAGCAATTAAGTATATACACGCACTACTCTAGATGAAAGAGCTTCTAAGAATCAGCAAATATCAAGTTTATACATGCATTAGATGAAAGAAAGGCATCAAAAACAAATTGTTATTCACCATTAAATAACTCTCCTCTTTAAACTCTTGGCACACTCCCAACAAAAGCGAGTCCAGCCTATGAAGAGTTCTTCCCAGCCAAACCTTGAGAAGTAAAAGGAGCTCAATCAGATGTTTTAATCCATATGCTAATTCTTTTTATCTTCAAGCCATACAATGAGTTACTGAACAAGAAAATCCTTTTTCCACAAAATGATGTACCCTCATAAACATTAACATCAGAAGACTCACATAAGATTCTTAAAAAACATGTAATTTGAAAGAAGTTATTCTATTTTTATTCCTCTTTCTAATAACAACGAAAAGCTCTCTTTTGAAATAAAAAATTCACCTCAACACCACGGCTCATCTCTTGTATTGCCGAGAGCTCCGAAAAACTATCTAGCAATTGCAAATACTCAGACAGTACTTGAAATGCCTGCAAAGTCTTAAAAATTTAATGGGCATCCTTTGCCATGCTACATCTAAATAATATGATCATAACATTAAACAAGAAAAAGAAATTGAAGATACCACAAAGTGCATTGACTCACCTTGCAATAATTCCCTTCCTCAACAAGTGATTCAAGGGCTAATTGCATGTTCCGAGCATGAAGAAGATCAGTTAGCACTGGAAGCATGTCCTGAAAGGACATGAAGCCAATATCAAAACGATCCCATCCATCTTACAAAACAAAAACCAAATGCCCGCAGAGTAGAAGAACTTCTCGATGAAAAGTAAAAAAAATTCAATGAAAAAATATTTTTCTGTAAATAATGCACCAAAAGTAGAAAGCACCATTGCTTCTGGAGAAAAGCAATGAAAAAAGAGAAAAAGAAATGAAAATCATACAGTCAAAGGCAAAGGCCTTAGTTGCCAAGGTGTGTGAAGAGAGAGAGATGTACCAGAAGAGCTTGTTTCTTTTTGGAATTAGAATTTACAATTAGATCCCTTGAAACCTCATTCATTGACGAACTTAAGTGCCTTCTTCCATTCTGAGTTCCATAATAACAATAATGAGACCCATATTGAGAAGTAGCAGAATAAATAGTAAAAACAGTAACCTTCACCCACATGGTACTAACAAAAGATTGCAAGGCTCACTAGAGCCGAAGGTCATATTCAATTTAATGAAAAGCCATTCAAATGCTTACCATGCATATGACATTTGCGACCTTCAAATCCTTCTCCAGTTCCCTTACTAAATTCATCCCCTTCACTGCCCAAAAGCAAATATCAAGATTTTATTAAACTAATAGTTAGAATTTATCCTTCTCATTTACTGTAGTTGCAGTAGATGCAAAAGGTGTACACCCCCCCCACCCCCCCTCCTCCAACCATCCACGGCATGAGAAAAAGGGAAATGAAAATGGCATGTCAGCAAGCAATTCAACTCTTTTTTTTTTTCTTTCGCTATAGACTCATATATAAATTACACAGCAAACATCAGAAACTGTCAAATATTTAAGAATGCTTATGAGAATTGCATTGTGTTCATAAGATCAGAAGGCCAAAGTATCAACAGACAAGCATTGAAGCTTCACAGTATCAACAAAGAAGCACAAAAAATTACAACTAATATTTATAATCTACAGTTTAATAAAGAACGTCAAAACTTTTTGAAAATAGTTGGCACTGCAGGAGATGATCATAATATAAGTTATTGTTTCATATGCATATTTAGAAGGCATTAGATAATTTATTACTCAAAAGAAATCTCAAGAAATTTCATGTTTTAGTAGGCTGATAAAACTTATCTATTATAGTGCCTACGTGAAGAGAGAGTTAGCATTAGGGAAATGCAAATCCACAGAGCACTTTGTTTCAAATTCCCAAGATTTACCCTGCTAGATGGTACTATATCAGCCATGAAGGAGTACTTAAGCTACTTTAGTCCCTAAAAACATGTGTAACTAACCACTGTAATAACACTACTTGACTTGACTTAAGGGATTTGAGAATTTACTCGAAGAAAAGAGAAGTCATAGCAACAAAGGTCCACCCATGTGCAACGGAACTTAGAAAACATAGGAAGTCAAAATATCAATAAAGTTCCCTACATCTCTCCATCAAGGAGACGGGACCTATAGGAAAGATGGATAAGGTATGTCCCAAATGATCTCTAATTTTATCAAAACAGCAAATGCCCTAAAAGTTCTTCAGTTTATTCCTCTCCACATAACCCATGTAATGCCCAAAGGAATCAGGAAGAGAAGATTCTTGTTGGACTACGAACATTCCATTAGCTTATTCCCATTTCACATCATGGGATGACATTGTTGTGGCCTTAGAGATTGGGATCTTGCTAGTCAAATTCATGATTGTAAAGTTTAGTCCTTGGACTCTTCTGGCAATTTAAACTGCATATCTTTCTCATTTTTAGCTTTCTTATCACTTAATTTGACTCTTTTGTAACCCTTTTCAAAAGGTCCATACTACATATAAGGTTAAGGTACTTATTGGAAGTTTAGTTTTCTTAATACTAGTGATATGCAGCAAGCTCGTAGGTAGGATTGTACTCTTTCCCTAGAGTATGCGTTGTATGTTTCGAAGTTGCTGAATAGCCACCTTTTCTTGTATTTTGAACTGGCATGGAGACATCAGACCCATTTATTTGATACTTTTATATGTTCTTGGCTTTTCCCTTCATATGTCATTGGTGAGAGATGCTGGATTGAAGACGGGCGGCAGCTAGGTGGCTAAAGTCTAGTTTGAGGACGGTGACGCTCCAAGGGCTGCGACATGCTACGTCATGGCAGATGCTTCCTGGTCATCGAAAACACGCCCTTCAACGTCATGGAGGCAGAAAATGGCAAGAAAGCTGTACAGGTTTCCGAGAATGGAGGGTTTTCGAAACTCTATTCTGTGTTGGGAGGAGGATGTAGAGTGGCTGTTGGAGATTTTCAAAGAGTTCTTCTGGAGAAAGGGCAGGAAGGCCCGGGGCCAGAATATGCGAGGGAGAAGACACGGCATGTGGATGGCGTTGAGTCACAACTGGCATGGAAAATATCTAAAAATAACCGAGGATAATGGGCAAAGTCAAACATACCTTTGTGCTGGAGGAGGAGCAAATAGATGGGTGGTGGAGGTGAATGATGGTGTTACACGAGGTGGTGGGGAAAAAGTTCGAGCCACCAAGAGTGGGCAGAAAATGAGGGCTGATGAAAGTGGCGCTGCTCAATGTTACTCATGAAGGTTAAAGGTGGCACCGACAGCACTTTGTTGTCCAATTTGTAGCTCGAAACTGAGGGTGAAGCTGGAGCCGACACAGGGCATGAATATGCAAAAGCAATGAAGAGGCAGTCGAAGGAAGAACATCAGGTTGAGAAGAAGAGATCTGCACTTGGTCTTGACCGAGTCAATTTGAATTTCAAAATTCAAAGAAATTTTTACCTGAACACAGCTGGAAGCAGACATTTTGGTGGGAGATTTGATGTTGCTAAGCGATGTAGTTTCAGTGGGAAATTTATGGTTGCTAGACAACATTGTTTTGGAGAAAATATGGGCTGAAAGATCAGAAATGGGCCAACAGGTGAACCAAGAAGGGAGTGGGACTGGGTAGGAAGTTTCCATGGGTTAAGAAGGGCAAGTAAGCCATGGAGAGTGGGTCAACTAGGAGACTAAAAGTCTGGGTCTCGGGTTCAACCATTTTCCCATCCTAGAAAAATACCCTAAGACCCGTAAAAGCTATCAGGGTAGAGAGAGACAGGCTAAGCTGGATATGGTGTAGACAAAGGAGGCATTGGATCGGGGGCTGGAGACCACAGCAGTGTCTATGGTGGCAGTAACTGAAGCAGTCCGATGGTAGGTATTGGCAAAAGCAGCAAAGAGGTTTGTTTGGGCAACGGGAAAGAGAAGGGTGTCCAAGACATGGAAGATGGATCGAATGCCCTGGTCAAAGCGTCAGAAGGACGTCTAGAGGTGAGTCTGGTAGAGATCACGGTGCTGAAGGATACCAGACAGGAATCGGTGCTAGCTGAACAGATAGAGAGTTCACACAGGAGGAGAGACAATGGCTACAAATTGGTGACGTTATACACAAGGAAAATTCCAAAGAATAAGCTCACTATTAGGGATTGTTAGAGAAGAAGAAAATTATAGTATTAAAGAGTAAGTAAACCAGGCTATTAAAGAAAAAATAAATCAGGATGTTATGGAGAAAATAAATCAATCTGTTAAAGATGAAATAAATCAAGTTAAAGAAGAAAATAATATCTTTTATAATTAATTGTAATTAATTATTTATTTTCTTTTTCGATCTATAAAATATGTAGATGTATAATTGTAATATTCAATAGAATATACATCATTAAAAATCATTCTTAACATGATGTCAACACTCTAGGTAACAAATTTCTAAACTCTTTCACAAACTATATTCAGCCTTCATTAGGCAAAATAAAAGGCTGAAAGAGGTCGGCCAACACGCTCCTATCGTGGATCACCACATAACCAGCCACCTCTACCACCAACCCTCCTTCATAGTCAGTCCTAAAAGTCACTATTTCTCCCTTCATTGCCATAGTTCCAAGTAGCCACAGTCGTCACCCCACATCATCTTCAGCTCATTTCTATCGCAACTCTTTATGTACAAACACGTACACTTTGGCTGCCAATACCCGTGTCTAAACTCCTATCCTGATCCAAGTCGAGTTAAGTCAAGGTGAAATTGTTGAGTTGACTCAGTGAAGAATCAGTGTTTTACACACGTAGCTATATTAAAAGATTAAGAGCACGACTTGAGTCCGTAAAGAAACAAATAGGTATCAATTAATTGGCAAACTCATAGATGACTTCTATCTTACAAGAATTAAATGTTCAGATAAATCCTTTGAAAACTCTTACATTATAGACTCACGAGTCACATCTCATATGACCAATACTTTTAAACATTTTTATAAGCAGATTCCATATCCAACTAATAGAAATATTATCAATACATATGATTCTCTCGGCAACATTAAGTTTAATCTTACCATTTTCCTGAAAAATATATCACATATCCTCAAATTATGCACTAGTCTTGTGCGTCAGTTAGTAAATTATCACAAGACTTAAATTGCAAAGTAATGTTTGACTCCTCTCACTATGATTATAAGGACCAAAATTCAGAAAAAATAATTCGATACGCTGGTGGCAAAAACGAACTCTACTACTGGATGTACTTAAGGGATCCTTCTCTACTATTACTACCGACCTTCTCCATCTTAAAGGTGATGTTCCCCTTATTATTTAAGAATTCGGAATATGAAAATTTACACTATGATATCTGTGAGTTTACAAAACATAAATGTGTGACATTTTCCAATAGTAATAAACGAAATTTGGTTTCCTTTTTATTAATTCATAGCAATACTCAGGACCATCTTACATACTTAATAATCCTGAGACTCGATGATTTATGTTATTTATTGACGATTGCATTAGAACAACCTGGCTATTTTAACTCAAAGTCAAATATAATGTTAGTCATATTATATCTCAGTTCTGCAATATGATAAAAACTCAATTTGGAACATTCATAAAGAAAGTCCATAGCAATAATGCCAAAAAAACTTTCAATCAGACACTTTCCTCATTCTTCCATCAGAAATGAATCCTTCAGGAATCATCTTGCGTCCACATTCCATTATAGATCGAAGTAGCGAAATGCAAGACTCGTCACCTTTCAACCACCACAAGAGCATTTATCTTCCAAAAAATGTCTAAGAACAATATTGGGGCGAAGATGTTCTTACTGTCACTTATATTACTAATCGTCTGCTCACAAGTATTCTCGACTTCAAAAGTGCTCTTCAAACACTTCAGCATTTTTATCCAATAGTAAGTGTTACAAACCATATAATCCCTCGAATATTTGGATGTGTTGTCTTTGTTCATATTCATTCTTGCCAATGAAACAAACTTGATTCGCGAGCTCTCGAATGTGCATTTGTAAGATATTTCTCTTAAAAATGGTACAAATATTATCATCCATCTACCTAAAAATTCTATGCATTTGCGGAAGTTACATTTGTTGAATAAGAATCATATTTCACCCAACCGTATCTTTAGAGGGAACCTACATTAGAGATAAGGATACAGAAATTTGTAATGGATTTTATCCTGCCACCATTGCCACACATCTCAAAACTATCACCATAACAAAATGTTCAAAACCCAACAGAAAACTCATCACCACGAGAAAACCTTCAAAAACCATCCTCTTAAGAGATCATATCACACTCTAAGTTTTCTCATGTGCAAAGAACAAGGGAGCAAATACTGAGCCAAAGTAGGTCCAAGAATAAATTCCAAAAAACTTATACAATCCTCTAATAAAAATATACCTATTGGACTTTGTAAAGGTACAAGAGAATGTACCAGTCATCCTCTATATCCTACCTAACATTTGGGTCATTTTGGTAAGTGTGATCAACTCATAGCGTTGTCACAAGTTTAAATAATAAATATCTTTCTAACCAAAGAAATATGAGGAATTGTCCTGTAGAAAATGAAAAATGCTATGAGAGTGAAAATGAAGGTACTGAAAATAACCAGACTTGGGAAATTGTGAATCTACCAAGAGGCAAGAAATGGTGGGATACAAATGGATTTTTCAATCAATATAAAGCATATGACACAATTGAAAAATATAAAGGGAGACTGGTGGCAAAAAACTATATACAAACATATGGAATATACGACTAAGAGACATTTGCACTAGTAGTTAAGATCAATCCTATACGAATTTTTTATCATTAGTTGCCCACTTTGACTGAAAATTATAATTTGATATAAAAAATATCTTCCTGCATAGAGATTACATGAATATTCCACTAGACTTTGACAAAAAAACAAAACCAGATAACGTATGTGAATAAAAGAAGGCTCTGTATGAATTTAAGCAATCATCAAGAGCATAATTTGGCAGGTTTGCAAGAGTGATGATAAATCCAATATTTAAGCAGACTTAAAAAGACCACACTTATTTTATTGAACATTCAGAGGTAGAAAGAATTACAACTCTCCTAATATATATTGATGACATTATCGTAACAAGAAATATTAAGAACGAACAAAGATTGCTAAATTGATGTCTAGCAAAAGATACAAAATCAACGACTAGGCACGTTGAAATATTTTTTGGGAATTGAAGTTCCTGACTCTAAATCTGTAACTTTTATTTCTCAACAAAAATACATTCATGACTTGCTAAAAGAGACTGGTAAACTAGCATGCAAACTAACTAGCATTCTTGTTGATTCTAATCACAAATTAAGAATAATAGAAGAAGATACGCCAGCAAACAAAGAAATATATCATATATTAGGTGGGACAATGATCTACCTATCCTACACAAGACTAGACATCGCGCATGCAGTAATGTTAGAAGTCGATTCATGCACAATATGAAAGAAGTGCAATTACAATCAGCTTACAAAGTACTGCAATACATAAAATGTTCATCAGAAAAAAGGAATTATATTCAAGAAGAATGATAAATTTCTCTTAGAAGCTTATACAGATGCAGATTATGAAGAATCGACTGTAAACAAAAAATCTACTACAGATTGTTATACATTTCTTGATGGCAACCTAATCATCTAGAGAAATAAGAAACAAAATGTTGTTGCGAAATCAAATGTCGAATCAGAGTTTCTGCCAATGGTACAAGGAGTGTATGAGCTATTATGGATCAAAAAATCTTGAAAATCCTAGAACCAAGTGGAAAAATCCTAAGTGCCTATATCTTCACAAATATGTAAATATTTAGTACAGGGGCGACACCCCCTTAGTGTCAATTACATAATACACTTTATTTTATCTCAAAAAAATACTAAAATGCCTATACTGTGATAACAAGTATATAATAAGCATTGCTCACAATACGATGCAACACGATCGGACCAAGCATATTGAAATTAATAGATATTTTATTAAAGAAAGAACTTGACAGTGACTTAATATGTATGTCTTACATGCAAAACAACTTTCAACTAGTAGACATGTTAAGTAAAGGTGTAAGTAACCCCGACATTCTAAACTCTTATTGGCAAGCTAAGAGTAGACAACGTTTATTTCTCAATTTGAGAGGGAGTGTTAAAAAAGAAATAAATCATGGTATTAAAGAGTAAGTAAATCAAGCTATCAAAGAAAAAAGTAAATTAGAGTATTAAAGAATAAATAAATTGAAGTGTTCTAGAGCAAACAATACATGTTAAAGGGGAAAATTATGTCTTCAATTGTAATTAATTGTCTATTTTCTTGTTCGTCTTAGAAAATTTGTATATATAAAACTAAAATATTCAATGGAATACACATTAATCAAAAAAATTATTCTTAACAGGGATCATATTGATGGGTTTAAGGCGAAAGTTATGGATGCGTCCATGGAAATTGAGAAGGCAACCAAGGAGAGGACGAAGACAAAGACAAAGGGCAAGTTGAAGGGGAAATGATGCAGAGAACTAAGGAGATTGCAGACGTCAATCAATTATGATGCATTGAGGAAAGGAGATAAGAGGGGTGATGTAGGAAGAAGCAAGAATAGATAATGTTTGGCCACAATATTTCATTGAATGTGCATGAATAAATGATCACAAGACAGATTATTAAGGGATCTATGAGTCAATAAAAACCTAGCGTGATTTGCTTGTAAGAAAACAAGATGGAAAATATAGCTGAGGGAATCATTTGGAGTTTGTGGAAGATAAAAGAGATTGGTTGGTTAGAGTTACCGACAAATGGAGCTTCTGGGGATATTGTTTTGTTCTGGAATGAGGATTTCCTAGGACGCATGCAAACACTAGTGGGTGAATGCACCATTCCTTGCTTATTTGATGATCGTAGAAGTGATACGAAATGGGATTTCATTAGGGTTTACAACAGAGGGGAAGAGAGGGAAAGACGAATATTATGGAAAGATTTGTAGATGGCAAAAGCAAGTGGAACTGGTCATGGGTGGCCGAGGGTGATTTCAACATGGTACTATACATAAATGAGAGATCCGGAGAGCGTTATCACGGAGTTGCATAGAGGAGTTCATGGAGATCATGGACAAGTTAGACTTGATTAAGTGGTCATTACTCAAAGGCAATTAGACATCGTCCAATCAGAGGGGTTAACATCTAGAATTGATATATTTTTGGTATCAATGTCCTCCCAGTTACAAGTTTCAAATTCATGCCAGAAAATGTTCACAAAAATAATCTCTAAACACTTCCTTCTTAGTTTGGTCTCAGAAGGGGTAACATAGGTTCGTGCTCTTTCAGATTTGAAGATAAATGGCTAAATTTTACAAGTATCCGAGAGAAAGTTTAGGAATGGTAGGATGCCACTTGTCTATAAGGCAAGTTAAATTTCAGGGTGGCAAAGAAGTTCAAATTTATGAAGAATGAGATAAAGAAATGGTGTAAGGAAGAAGAGATGAGACAAAAAAAGCCCACACTTTGTCTCTACTCCAAGAGATCGAGACCTTGGATAGGAGGGAGGGGGAAGAGTTGTTGTCTATTTAAGATCTAGCACGAAGAGAATCCTTAAAGTTTGAACTCACTAAATTCATATGGAAGAGATATCTTGGAGATAGAAATCAAGAGCTTGATGGGTTGAGGAGGAAGACCGAAATATAAAGTTTTTCCATAGTACCGCCAATTATAGTAGGAGGAATAATTTTGTGGACATTATGGAGAATAGTGATAAGACAATGGAAGAAAAATGGGCAACTAAAGCAGGAGGTTAGGGATTACTTCAGCAGGCTATACCATGAAAAATCTAATTGCAGGCCTCGATTGGATGTGATCAAATTTAGAGTTTTGAACAAGTCAAGTCCATTAGATCCAGAACGAGAATTCACGAAGGATCACATTTTTAAAAGTCTCATGTTGTGTACAAAAGACAAAGCGCTTGGCTTGAACGGATTCAGCATGAGTTTTCTTCAAGAATTCTGGCAAATTATGAAAGAAGGATATTTTTGAACTATGTAAGGAGAGTTACACGAAATTGAGTCCTTTATGAGATCTCTCAATTCTTCGTTCTTGGTGCTCATTACTAAAGTTGGAGGAGCCCACAACATTAAGGATTCTAGGCCCATAAACTTAGTCGGAAACATATATAAGCTCATAGCTAAGGTATTTTCTAGGAGAATGGTCAAGATTATAGATAAGGTGATATGGGTTAGTCAACGTCCCTTCGTAGAAGGGAAGCAAATTCTTGATGTTGCTCTTATCACTAACGAGGTGGTGAAGGATCTGCTGTAGAGAAAGAGGGAAGAGGTTTTATTCAAACTTGAAATGAAAAAAGCTTATGACCATGTGAATTGGAATTTTTTCGATTTACATGTTATAAGATGAAATTTACAGAGAGATGGCATAGATGGGTTAATCTTCCATTACCACCATATTCTTACGATAACGGTTAATAGTAACCCATCGTCTTTTTTTAAGGAACTAGAGACTTAGGCAATGGATCCTTTTTCTCCGCTTCTTTTCATTTTGATTATAAAAGCATCGAATGAAATGTTGATTAGAGCCAGGGAGATAGATTTACTCAAAGCCAAGGAGATAGATTTACTCAAAAACCTTAACGTGGGAGGGGGTAATATTGATGAGGAGGTAATTCACTTATTTTTTATAGATGATAACATGATATTTTGTGAATCAAACAAGACATTCATGCTCAATCTCACGTGTGTATAGATGAGCTACCAAGCGATGTTGGGACTTTGCATCGATCTCACTAAATCCAAGACAGTTAGTTTGGAGGAATGAGAGGAGTATTGAATGTTTGGTGAGGGTTATGCTCTATAAGGCAGTTAAATTGCCAATTAAATATTTGGGGTTACCGCTGGAGGCCAACTTTAAGGAGGTGGGCACTTGGGATCCCCTAGTGACGAGATTTAAGAAGATGTTAGAAGGATGAAAGAGAACACTCGTATTTAAAGAGGAATGCTGACATTTATCAAAAGCACAATGGGTACCATACCTATTTATTATGTCACTCCAGACTGTGCTAGTGAGTATGGTCAAGAAACCAGACAACATAAGAAATAGATTCCTACAAGGCAACTCCAAGGACAAGAGAAGATACCATTTGGTTGCCTGGGATTAAGCCAATTTCTTGAGGATATTTTGTGAATCAAACAAGACCTTCATGCTCAATCTCACGTGTGTATAGATGAGCTACCAAGCGGTGTTGGGACTTTGCATCAATCTCACTAAATCCAAGACGGTTAGTTTGGAGGAATGAGAGGAGTATTGATTGTTTGGGGAGGGTTATGCTCTATAAGGGAGTTAAATTGCCAATTAAATATTTGGGGTTAAAGCTGGGGGCCAACTTTAAGGAGGTGGGCACTTGGGATCCCCCAGTGACGAAATTTAAAAAGATGTTAGAAGGATGAAAGAAAACACTCGTATTTAAAGAGGAATGCTGACATTTATCAAAAGCAAAATGGGTACCATACCTATTTATTATGTCACTCCAGACTGTGCTAGTGAGTATGGTCAAGAAACCAGACAACATAAGAAATAGATTCCTACAAGGCAACTCCAGGACAAGAGAAGATACCATTTGGTTGCCTGGGATTAAGCCAATTTCT
>NW_019014645.1:285528-296940 GCF_000150535.2 Carica papaya
TACAAGATTATAATTGAGAAAAAATAATATAAAAATTTAGATAGAAAAATTAGTTAGTACACGAATTTATAAGATATTTTAATCATTCTATTCTATTTTTTCTGGTTTTATTAATTCAAATTAAATTATTAAAAAAATAATAGTAATTAGAAAATAAGATGCATATTTTTTTTATACAAGTTTAACACATGCATTGGATTTGATAAGAAATTAAGACAATACTTAGTAAAAAAAAATTATATTTGATCTTTTAATTTGTTGATTTATCCCAATTAAAAATATTTATGCGTTAAAAAATATTATTTCTTTTCGTATAAGTTATATCTTATTTGAATTATTATAACTTTATTAACAAATTAATGAGTTAAATTATATGTTTTATTAATTCAAACATTATAAATTAAACATTTTGAAAACGAAAAATTCTATAATTTTTATAAGATTTAAAGTTGCACTTTTAAACAAATTAAAATTGTAAATAAAAGTTAAAGATATAATTTTTTATTTTTTTATTATTTATTTTGAATTCTTTTAATTTTAATATAATTCCTATTTTAATATAAAAAACAGAGTAGATGATCAATAATAATCACAATGTTAAATATTCATTGACATTGCTACTAAGTTTTTGAATAAGTAGATGTGAAATTTGGAAGTACAAAAATTAAGATATTATTCTTATCGCAAAACTTATAATATTAAAATAATTTTATTTTGTTTGAATCTACTTTTAAATATATGGTATGATTTTTTTATTATTCTCGCATGGTTCTTAAAATTATTATTTTTTTTTTATTTTTACAAACTATCGAATTCAGTGGTAAAAAATTTTGCTTCCATTTATATTCTCACCATTTTTTTTAATCTCATATTTGTCATAGATTAACTAAAAAAATAATATAAATAATAGAAATATACAAAAATAATTAAAAAATAAGAATATACAAAAATAATTTTATTTTTTCTTTAATTTCGTTTATTTAATTACATATATTTATATATATGCAATGGTACCACTTGAACTTCTTTTTTATTTCGCTAATTTATTTAATTATATATATATATATATTTGCTGCTTCTTGATCTCCTTATGCACCCAAAGTTCTATTTTTTTTATCTTTATTTATTTATTATTACATAATCACACAAAAAAATAATTTAATTAAATATACGATGATATCATCATATTAATTTAAATAAAAATAATTATAATTATCAATACCTAATATTTTCAAACATAATATAACTTTATCATTATCATATTCTGATATTATCATACCACACTACACTGTACATGTGCATATATAATTAAAATATATGATTACAGTTCACACATAATTAGAGAAAGCTTTCAACATATATATATATATATATATGTACACATATAATTAAAATATATGATTACAGTTCACACATAATTAGAGAAAGCTTTCAACATATATATATATATATATATGTACACATATAATTAAAATATATTATTACAGTTAAAACTTATGTCTGTGTGAATAAATAATGTTCAAAATCTAAAATGCTTTATGTCAAAATTCTAAAGGATCAATTAGTCAAGCCCAAAAGAAAAGTCCACCCCATTTGCTTTGCCTTTTACTCCTCTCCGGCCAGGCGTAAGGACTAAGCCCATTTTCCTTTTCCCTTTATTCTCAACGTGCCAGGCTCGAAACAAAGGCTTCTCTGAATTGGCCTACTCCAAATGACGCCGTTTTGGGAAGGGCTTCCGACCCTCTTCTTCGTTCGTCAAGAGAGGAAAAGGTTAGGTAAGATGATGATGACGACGATGATGACCGTGACTCGATGTGGCGTGAAGGGAAGCAGAAAAAAGCAGCAGAGTTAGGTGGCTGAGCGACAAGATGAAGGAGCAGCGCAAAGAGAGGAATCGAAAAAGAACAAGGAAAAAAAAAGAAAAAAAGAAAAAAGAGAAGAAGAGAGTGGAGTCGACAGAGAGGTGAGGAAGAGAAACAGAAAATCATGTTGAGAGTGGAAAAGGGATTGGGGCTGCAAAAAGAAAGGGAAGAAAATGAAGGGACCAAGGGCAGTGGCTTGCTAACAGTATACTTCTTTCCTTCTCTTTCTCTGGAATTCTTCAATCTGTGTGCGTAAATTTAATTTGAGATTTTGGGGTTCTTTTGTTCCGAATTCGTTTGTTCTATAACTTTGATCTGGGAATTTTTACTTGCTTTTGTTTTGTGCTTCTGATTTAAAGATAAAGCTGTAAAACTAACAACTTCCATACTCTCCTCTTTTTTTAATTTTCCTGGTTATTTAGAAAATAAGGCTTAGTTGGATACTGGTATTAATATTCGATATATGTCAATACATATCGATGAGGTATTCAATTTTCAGAATACTTTACTGCTGTAAAAATAACTGTTTAAAAGGGTTCTTTATTTAAAAGAGATAAAGCTAGGAACCTGACGTAGCGGCGAAAGAAAGTAAGAAACATAACTCAAAAGAATTCTACTTATGTTAAATGACTGAAAGTAGAAGATGTATATTTGAGATTACTTGTTATTCATTCGGAATCAAATATTGTTATGATGATACAACTAGAAGTCACTTTAATCTAAACTTGCTTTTGAATTACTCCATTACCCACGTACGTAACTCAACAGACTCCAAACACACAAACACATATATATGTATATATTGATCCTTGAAAGTACGAGAAGAGAAGATCAATAAAAATGGCAGACAAGTTACAATTGAAGGTTTTAACTGCATGTGTATACGTGGTTTTGATTAAAGTAGTGTGCATATCAGCTACCAGTCCCTGGGCTTTAAGATCAATTAGGGAATTATCTTCACAAAATGATGTGAATGTGTCATTACCAGCAGGTTTCAAAGCATATTATTATACGCAGACACTGGATCACTTCAGTTATAAACCAGAGAGTTACAACACATTCAAACACAAGTACTTGGTGAATTGGGATTACTGGGGTGGCAACAAAGGCAGTTATCCAATCTTTGTCTACACCGGCGACGAGCAAGCCATTGAGTACGATGCTTCTGGCAGTGGGTTCTTGGTTAATCTTGCTAAACAGTTTAAGGCTTTGCTTGTTTATATTGAGCATCGTTATTATGGTGAGTCGATGCCGTTTGGAGATAATTCATTTCAAGATGCCAATACTCTTGGATACTTTACATCTGCACAAGCATTAGCGGATTATGCAGAGCTTATTACGAATCTTAAGATGAATCTTTCAGCTCAGCATTTGCCTGTTGTTGCTTTTGGGGGATCTTATGGCGGAAGTAAGCAATCTATCCTTTATATTTCTTTTTTTATTAGTAGGTATTTATACATTCATCAATGATAATAAAATAGAATATAACGAACATAGATTGACTCAAACTCACAATTTATTTATATTTCTCTTTAGATATATGTTATGAATGTTGATTACACAGATATAAATGTATGATGCAGTGCTTGCTTCCTGGTTTCGCCTAAAATACCCGCATATTGTTATTGGGGCATTGGCATCATCTGCTCCAATTCTCTACTTTGAAGACATAACCCCACATGATGGCTATGGTGTAGTTGTCAGCAACGACTTTAAAGTAAGACTCTAAAACCGTACATTACTTATTTATATGTGCATGTCATGTACAGATATTGGTGTATATATATGTTTATATATTTGGCTGTAAAGGAAAACAGTGAGAGCTGCTACAACACTATAAAAGACTCATGGTCCGAAATCAACAGAGTTGCAGCTGAAGAAAATGGTCTAACCAAGCTTAGCCAAATCTTCAACACTTGCACGTAATTAATGTTTAACTAAATTTATATATATCTATATCATGCTAATTTATTCACATCGATCTTTTTTTGACATTTTTCTAATTAAAATTTTTGTTTAAGGCCTTTGAATTCATCAGGAGAGGTCAAGAATTGGTTATCCAGCATCTATATGAGTGCAGCTCAGTATGATAATCCTCCGAGAGATCGAATTGGCACCGTATGTAATGCCATTAATGAAGCTCCAGCAGGCACAGATATTCTTGGCAGAATCAGTAGAGTACTAAATACTTCTGCTGCTGCTACTTCTTCATGCTACAATTTATATCAATCGACGCCTAGCAACCATAGTGGTTGGGGATGGCAGGTAGGTATATATACCTTAATATATATAATCAGGTGTAATTTTGTTTGTTCTTGAAAATTTACTCCAATTCTATTTAATCTGATCTCTTAGACATGTACTGAGATGGTAATGCCAATTGGATGGGAGGCTAACCAAACAATGTTTGAAGCAAGTCCTTTTGACATCAAAGCCTACACCAACAGCTGCCGACAACGTTTCAGCATCGAGCCCAGACCTCACTGGATCACAACAGAATATGGTGGCCACGTAAGTTTCTCCTGTTCATCAGTTCCTTTTGTTTTATTTTATATGTCTAACATTTTTTAAGATATTCTAAGAGTATGTAACGAACTCGAATAATTAATTTTCATTCCGAGTAAATACCACTTACAGTTATTGTAAATATCTTCAGGATATAAAGTCTGTACTAGGGAACTTTGCTAGCAATATAATCTTCTCCAATGGCTTGCGAGACCCATATAGTTCTGCAGGGTAAACTCTCTGGCAACTTTTATTATTTTCCATCTCATATCAATCTTACTTGGTTGTTTCCTTTTTCCATGACCTGTTTTTTTTTTCCTTTAAAAATATATCAGAGTTCTAGAGAACATATCCGATACCGTGGTTGCTATCCATACTGAAAAAGGTACGAGTATCGAACAACTACGTTTTTATTTATATATATGAATTTGGAAAATAAAAAGTAAAACTATGTTTTTATATATCCCCATTGTCTTAGGATCATTTTACAATTTGTAAACTATTAACTAATGTTTAATAATGCTTTTCAGGTGCTCACTGCTTAGATCTTCAAGTTCCTTACTCAACCGATCCTGACTGGTTAGTCGCCATGCGGGAGAAAGAAGTAAGCATCATTCAATCTTGGATTACAGGGTACGGAGCTAAATATAGCACAAAGTTACTTGCTAAGAAGCCTGTTAGAAAGTAGACATTCAAATATGATCGGTTCATGAGCTCGAATTATATAATTTGCTTGTCCAATTCGCAAAAATTAATTACATAGATGTGTCTTATTTATTCTTTTTTTAAAAAAAAAAAAAAAAGTTGAGAATGGGATATTATTTATTTATTTATTTTGATTTATGTAAATTATCTAAGATATCACTTGAATCCAAACAGAATTAACAATCCAATCAGATACAGATGAATTAGTTAATTATAATTAATCATTAAGTAATTAAACTTCTTCAATTTCTTAATTGAAATTCAGATTATATTGGTGCTTTCTTTGGCTACTTGAAGCTAGAATTTGTCAATTCTACTTGTAATGATATTCAGGGTTAGATCAAGAAAAGGAGGACAAATTTCCACAACTTCATTAAACCCTAAATGGTATATAAGGCATACTTATTCTCCTGATTATATATAAATATTAAACATAATAAATTAATAGACATTGTTATATTAGTTATCTCTCTAATTTGTTATTAAATTTAATGAAGGTTTGTAAATACACAATATACATATATTATTATAAGATCCATGTATAAATCTTTTGTCAAGTTTAATTAAGTGGGATCATGTAAATAAGCCGGCTTAATTAATTTTAAAACAATACATCCATAAGAATGAATGTGTATGTATAAGTACAAAACAAGAGCTTGGAAATTTACGAATCCCATCTCCAAGAAAATGCAAAACAAACTACTTATATTTATCCACCGATCAATTAACCCACAGGCCGATATTCATATATGCTTACGATCTCTGCAACTCAAAAATGAAAAACAAGCTTTCACGTCAACTGCTCATGATCTCAATTGTTCTTTTTGCCACAATAACATTAACATGCGTATCAGCAGCCAGTCCTTCGGCTACAAGATATGGCATGGGATTGACATATACTTCTGGTACTACGGCTAAAAGATCGGTGAAAACAATGTCTGGCTACGATCAGCTCCCACCCGATTTTCTTGTTTTCAATTACACACAGACACTTGATCATTTCGGCTTCAAACCAGAAAGTAACATGACCTTCAAGCAGAAATATATTATCAACTCTAAGTACTGGGGTGGTGCAAACACCACCTCGCCTATCTTCGTCTACACGGGCGATGAGGCTCCTATTGAAGGAGTTGCTGCCTACGCTGGATTTATCGTTGAACTTGCTTCGCGCTTTAAAGCTTTCCTGCTCTATATTGAGGTACTATGATCCACTTTGCATAAGGCTGAGTTTTAAAGGTTTTCTTGAATTGATTATAATTAATGGTCAGGTTTTGGAGATCGGAACAAACGTAGTATTTTTTGCATAGTGTTACTACAAGTTCAAACTTATAAAATTAATACTATTATTTTAACTCAATAGATTTATAATTGTATAGTTTTTGAAAATTATTATTTTTAAATTAATATCAATATCTATCGACTAAAAATTAGTGTTTATAATATTTTTATTCATTCGAACTTACTCTAATAATTTTTCTGTATTTTTTATAGTGTATAATTTAATATCATTATAAAATGTGTGTAATATTAATCTAAAATTGCACTGAGTCTTTTTCTTTTTAAAAAATTATTTTTGAAATAAAAGTAATCAGTTATAACATTTCATATACTGATATATTTTATAAATTTTGTTTCTATAATTTTTAATATAAATATAAAATAAATCAATTATATTTATGAAATCTGCTAATTCATCTTTACTCGTTTTTCTATTATTTATATATTAATGCAACGTCACTACTATGTTAACCTAATGCTTACTCGTCTTTCTTATTATCCCATGCCTTGATGCAGCATCGCTACTACGGTGACTCAATGCCATTTGGAGATAGATCTAAATCATTTCAAGATACTAGCACCCTTGGATACTTCACCTCCGCGCAAGCATTAGCAGATTATGCACAATTGATAACATGTATTAAGAAGAATCTTTCAGCACAAAATTCTCCGGTAATAGCTGTTGGAGGATCCTACGGTGGAAGTAAGCTACATAAAATTATTTAATATTACATTGTTATCATATTAGAAAAAAAAAAAAATAGTTTTAATGCACATAAATTAGTACAAACAACAATATTCTCATAAGCATGTACTTAAATAATGCTAGTGCTCGCTTCTTGGTTCCGTCTAAAATATCCACACATAGTTATTGGGGCTTTAGCATCTTCTGCTCCCATCCTCTATTTTGAAGATATCACACCACATGATGGCTACGGTGCAGTTGTCACCAAGGATTTCAGAGTATGACTCTACACCCAAGCATATTATTTATGTAACTATCTCATGGTTCTTTCTTTTTTTTTTTTTAAATTTTTTGTTTCAATCAAATTGATTGTGTCAATATGTACATATATACTTACATTACCTTGTATTTTGTCTGTGCAGGAAACTAGTGAAAATTGTTATAGTACTATAAGAGAGTCCTGGTTTGAAATTGACAAAGTTGCAGCTCAAACAAATGGTCTAATGAACCTTAGCAATATCTTCGCCACGTGCATGTATACGAGAATCAAAACTTTAGTCACTAATTTAAAATCACAATATAATATACGTGTATATATAGTTGTTATCTTTGATTTATTATATATGATTTTTTTTTTTTTTAATTTTTTCTCTTCAGGTCTTTAAATTCGTCGAGACAACTCAAAAATTTTTTAGAATTATCTTATATGAGTTCTGCTCAGTACGACAATCCCCCGTATGACTTAGTTGGAACTATATGTAGAGCAATAGATGGAGTACCTCAAGAAACATATATTCTTGATACAATTGCTAAAGGACTTAATGCTAGCTTTGGAGGAGACTCATGCATTTATGTGTTTGATCTCAAGCCATCGAACCAAAGTGGGTGGGAATGGCAGGTACTAATCATACAGTGCTTTTATATATATATTGTTGATAATTATATAACAATGTAATTATATCTTTTGTTTGGATATCAAAATAGATAACGTAGAGAACGTTAGACACAAGATAATGATTACTGCTCAAGTCTTAAGAATGTAATCTAGTATTAAGATATCATTAATGTTTTATTCTAAAATTCCATGAGCGCACCTTAATTAAAAATATTCTTATATTTAATAGTAATATTAGAAACTAAAAATTGTGTCTAAATTTATAGCTAATGTATAGGTTTCAGATTGGTCAGACACCGGTTTAAAGACTCAAAAAGATAGAAGAAGCTATTAAATTTTTAAGAATATTTCTTGAATTTTCTACTTCAGGGAAGATCTTGATAAAACTTTGTATCACAAATGCATACTATAAGTTCAAACTTAGTGGAAAAATCATACTACCATATTCACCTTATATTTCTTTTAATAATAAACTTGAGATTTGAAATAATTTCAAATAGAATTAAAAAATATATTGTAAGCTCTCACAAAACGAATGGAATTTTAAAATGTGCTGCCAATTAATCTTCAAACAGATCTTAAGAAAGTTGAAATTGGAAAAAAAATAGGAGAGAGAGGTAGAAGAAAGTGCAATTAGAGTTTGTAATATATATATATATATAATATGTAAGTTGTATGAGATACCAATGTGTGAACTTATACATACGATATCACAGAAATGTACGGAGATGGTGATGCCTATTGGGTGGGGACCTAATGACACCATGTTTGAAGCATATCCTTTTGACATTAACAACTACACCAGGGACTGCATTCAACTTTTTGGCGTCACACCCAGGCCTAATTGGGTTACAACAGAATTTGGTGGCCATGTAAGTTTGAGCTACATATATATATATACACATACATACATACATATTTCTCCTCATAATCTATTTCACTTTTTTCAAAATCTCAATGAGATGAATTTTTGTCAAGAATAATATTTTTACATTTCTCTATAAAGGTATAAGAAGTTTGAATCTGACTATATAAATCTACATATGTTGTCATTAAAAGGATAGAGTGTTATTAGTTCTATTGCTATTAATATATAAATTTCACTTCATGTATTTCTCATTTCTAGTAATTAATATCTTCAGGATATAAAATCTGTGTTATCAAACTTTGGAAGCAACATAATATTCTCCAATGGTCTACGAGATCCATACAGTTCCGGAGGGTAAGATGTTAAAAATTTCTAAAGTCTTATGATATGATTTTTACACTTTCTTATTAATTCAATTTTATGTTGGCGGCAATGACAGAGTTTTACAAGACTTATCTGATAGCATCTTGGCTATATATACAAATGAAGGTGTGGGCTCATACATCTTGCATGTGTAGTTATTTTTATAAACTAATAGAAGGTGAAAACTATGTCTTGGTGCACTGATTATGAACTGGTTATATCTATAGGTGCTCACTGTGCGGATTTACAAACTCCTGACCCGAATAATGACCCTCAATGGTTGGTTGCTCAACGAGACAAAGAGATAAAGATCATAGAACTTTGGATTGCAGAGTACAATGCTAAACTTACCAGCAAAGTTCTTGACAACAAAGCTCCTTAGGCTGCATGTTAGATTTGTATTTATAGTCATGTATTGTATTTCGAGTTAAAGACAAATTAGTTATAATAAATACATATTTAAACCATAATTAGGAAACTAACTTTATTTTATGTGCTGGAAAACCCCTTTGCCCCTTAAGTTGATGATGGCATGAAACAAGATGCACAATACATATATATATATATTATGTAGCCTTATACACACACACACACACATAATAGACCTTTTTACAGTGAAAAGATCTTTTCAGTTTCCTTCAATTCTACTGAGCCTCCAATTTTATCCTTTTTACACCTTACCCCAAAATCAATTTCCAGTACATCAATGGACATATATAGTTTGAGGCTGAATTCTTCAAAGTTCTTCTTGGGTGTTCGACCAATATATTATCACACCATTAATCTGATTTTACTGGGCTTTATCTTAAACTCCAAAGTTTAAGCCCAGTAGTTCAACTAAGATCAAATCCTTTTGAAGTTAAATTTCAAAAGCTCGAGTACAAGAACTCAATTACTATCTTGTGTCCAAAGAATATAATGACTTGATTGATTAAAGCCGTAAAAGGCACAACTACAATTTATTATTGAAGAATTTTATGTACAATTAAAAATTAAGTTTCCCTACAAATAATCAATGAAAAATAATTATAACTATTAAATAAATAAATATACTAAATTTTTTCTTTAAAATAAAGAGATAGACATAATTAATCTCTCTAACAAGAATGATCCAATATAAAAAGCAAAGTTTACACCATTAATAACACGTCAACACCACCTAACTGTATATGAATTAACTAATAATAATAATAATAACAATCACAATAACATTGATGACTAAGTATGAGATAACACAATCCAAAAGTTGGTGAAGAGTATATATATGTATGTACAGAAAGGCATTAAGTGCAGGTATTCTTAAGATCATCTGGGTAGTAAAGTAATGGAGTGTGTTATATATGTGCTGCTAATTTTCTCATCATCACTTGTTTTATCCATAGGAGAGGGGAGTAAGATTCCGAGACTTGGAGCTTTGAGAAGTAAGAAATTAACATCAATTTCTTCGGAAAGTGTTGCAAAATTTTATTACTCTCAGACACTTGATCATTTCAATCACAGACCAGAAAGTCATACAATTTTTTGCCAAAGATATGTTATGGATTTTAATTATTGGGCTGGTGCCAATTCTACTGCTCCAATTTTCGCTTATCTTGGTGCTGAGGAGGCTCTTGATGATGCTTTATCCATTGGATTTCCACGAGATAATGCCCCCCGTTTTAAAGCCCTCATCGTATACTTAGAGGTACGTGTACGTACATCGAAATTTATATATTCATCGTTGGAGAAAAAGCTCTTGAATATCAGTTATAGTTAAAATAGTTTCTTACTTGTATAGTAAATTTACGATAGAACAATATCTCAAATAAGTTCCATGAAGCTCAGGCCAAATAAATTCTCATTGTTAGATATGTGATATATTGATTTGATTGTAAAAAACTAAGTAGATATATAGCCAATATGCATCACAGCATCGCTACTATGGAAAGTCAATGCCATTTGGATCCGGAAAAGATGCATTGAGGAATGCTAGTACTCTCGGTTATTTGAGTTCAGCCCAAGCTATTGCTGATTATGCTGCTATTCTCTTACATATTAAGAAGAAGTTATCTGCCCACGATTCTCCAATAATCGTCATCGGTGGCTCATACGGAGGAAGTAAGTACTTATCTGAACTTGTCGAAATTCTCTTCGTACTATCATATTAAGAGATGGAATTCAATATCAGTTAATTAAGAACGAAAAGAACATGATGATCTATTAGCTTATTAAATATTTCTAACTAAAATCATAAGAATTTGCAGAAAAATCT
>NW_019014645.1:300342-314040 GCF_000150535.2 Carica papaya
TGAGTGTCTGAACCTTTGTACTAAAAAATTTATGACCTCTACTTCTCATTAATGTTCTTCCTAAAAGTCTATTATTCATAGCTTGTATAAAAATTACCTATATCACAAAGTAATTATAAAATAAAATATAAATTAAATAAAAGAAACCTTTTCTATCGTTATTATTGATATATCGTCAATATTAAATTTCATCTTAGTATTTTCATAATCCAAAGATGATTAAATATACATATATTGTGAAGCTAAAATGATAGAAAAACATAAAGATAAAAAAGTTTGATTAAGATACACCAAACAATATAGTAGTTCATTGGTCTATTGACATCACCGACACTTCATTTATCGAACTATTTATAGTTAATATATAAAGTAATAAAAGGATAAACTATCAGATTACTTCTTAGGTTATCATTATGTTACAATTTGGTCTGAAATTTTTTTTTAGTACAATTTGATCTTTAAACTTATAAATTTATTTTAATTTATGATTTTTTTAATATAACTGTAAAAATTATAATAGAAAGCAATGGGAATTCTTTTACTTTTTAAATAATTTTAAAGTGTACAATGACTAAAAATTAACGTCAATAAACTCAAAAAAAAATAATTATTATATTTTATTTAAGTAATCAGATGATAATAGTATAGTTTAAATAGACTAAGATGTCAGCAATATATTTATTTTCAATTTTTTTTTTCCATTAATACTATTATATAGATATATTATAGTTTTTGACTTATTTTTTTATGATAAATAAATGACAAAAAAAGAAAAACACATTTTTATTTCTAATAAAAGAATTTATTAGAAAATTGTATTTTTTAAAAAAATTTAAATAATAAAATTGATAATTACCAATACTAAAAAATATATAAACATAAATAAAATCTGAAGCAATATATTTTTTAATGTTTATTTGACATGTTTGACAAACCAGACAGGCTTAATAAAATAGTGCTTTGGAATGTAACTGCCTTTCCAATGTCTGTCTTCACTTGATATTTTCAAAATATTTAGTTCCAGTTCACATAATCTCAATATTGCACATAATTTAAGGGCGATAAATATAACAAACAGCAGCAGGCAGCAGAAAGATATATTGAGAAATGAAAGCTGAAAATTTCAAGAATCATAGGGCGAAAAAGAAATAGAAAATTTTGATGAAATAAGTATTAATTGATTTATATGTATAATTTCTGTCTTTAAATCTACAATCCTGTCCCTAAGTAGTTTGTCCTGAGAATCCAGAAATGCTACTAGTGGAATTTGTGATCCATATAACTAGGGAAGATATACAATTAAAAGAAAAAAAAAAACACAAATATATATATATATAAATTGTTCAAAGAATTCAAGTTCTAGACCTCTTGCACTGTATGCTATAAGACCCAGAAACCTCCAAGCATAAGTATATAAGTCACGAGGAACACGATAATGCTAATTCCGGTGAGATTTTTGGGGACATTCCGAGGTGAATTATTATCACTCAGCTGCCCGGCATTGACAAATTCACTTCTGCCAGTGTTAGTAGACGCAGAGACATTGACTGACATTGAGCCTGGTGAGAGAAATTCATATCAAGACATCAAAAATCAGTAACTTGATATAACAAATGTAAAAGCAACATCTTAAACAGTTCGCCCCCCAACAATTTACAGAATGATTAACTGAAGGGCTTTCTTTGTCCTTCTCAGAAGATAGGCCAGTACAAACGTTACCAATGGCTTTTTCAACTTATGATAGACCAAAAAAAAAAAACTCTGGTAAATCATGCTTTCATAGGACTAACTCCTCGCTACCGCAGTTAACATAGAACCGAGGAGAGAAACAAAAAGACAGGTTTTACTTTACATGCCATGCTCAAGCTAATTTTAAGTTGGTAATCTCAACTTACAGTCATAGTTCGCCCATCCAATCCGTTGACCAGCTAAATCATATACGAAGATTTTGTCCTTGAGAACAAGATCTGCAGAAAAGATGAAAGGTGATATTGTTGGAATGAAGAAACAAAAGCACTTCAAAGGACCTAGATATAATGGCATAACTACAGAATAGAAATTGAAATTAACTTTCATTGGCATGATGAATGGTATGGAGGTATAAATTGTTCACGCTCATTTCAAAGCCACCATGAAACTATAATTTTGATCTTATTAAAACAAAAAATTCAATAAGGAAAACCTTTGTAACAAAGGAAAGAAATATATGAGGAAAATCTTTGTAATAAAGGAAAGAAATACACATGATTAGGAAGGAGAACTGATGAAGAAAAGGAAATTAAAAATGTTTAAAAGTAGTTTCTTTCCTTTTGTAACAAAGGAAAGAAATATATGAGGAAAAAACATTTGTAATAAAGGAAAGAAAGACATGATTAAGAAGGAGAACCGATGAAGAAAAGGAAATTAAAAATGTTAAAAGCAGTTTCTTTTCTGAAGCTTTTTCAACTAAATTTTGATCATCCAGACACACTTACAGTCGTTACGAAATTGTCAGATGCATTGCAAAAGGCATAAAACATTTCATGGACAATGCCAGATCGAGAACATGCAAGAAGCATAATCAGTTGTATATTGATACCTCCTAAAATTGTAATTCCTTGTCCCTGGATTTTTTGAAAGCCAATGCACCAAACTGCAGCACCTCCCTACATGCCAAGGTCATTCATTCTGGTTAGTGAATCAGGGTATCTAATTAAAAACAATACCTCTAGTTAGGTAAAACTGTTGTTGGCTATACATAAATGCACTTACAACTGAACCCAGATTAATTGTTGGGCAGCAAAGTGGAAAAGAAAACTATAAGGATCTATGTTCAAGAAAACATAACTGGAAGTAATCATATTGCTGGAGAATCTGCCAATCATGGATCAAAACATTCTGATAGATGCCATGACTATTCTCCTAGAAAATACTTTGAAAAAGGTCCCGTGAAGTTTTATCTTTATAGTTTTTGCCAAAAGAAAAATAAAAAGCATAATACTTGAGAGAATCTAATGCCTAGGAAGAGAAACAAAAAATTCCTTTCTTAATTAGGAGAATTGTACAAACCTAGCAAAGTGAAAAAGAAATAATTTGCATCTAGTACAGGTGACAACAAAGTAAATGTAACAATCAGAATCAGCCTGGGTAGGATAACAAGCTTGACTTGCTGATTAAAAGAAAGAATATCAACAGGTGAAGTTCACCAGTAAGTTTAAAAGAAACTTTAGAAAATAGAGGGGGAAATTAGAAAAAAACAAATAATATTAAGGTAAGTGTTTATTTTCTTCATAGAAATACTTCAAGGAAAGAGAACAAACCCAACTTCTTCCAACTCCGCTACGGTTTCAGTACAATGATTAACCAGAAATGGCTATTTATTGCAGTGTTCATATTAGATTATAGACAAAATTCCCAAAAAGCATCAATCTTGATAGCTTACAATTGAGTTCTGCTGTATAAGGTAGTCCTGAGGATTTAGAATCATGGATGCACCACCAGCAAAGTTAAAACTAACTTGAGGAAATATGTCTGTGAGACTGCACCGAAAAGTTAAACCATTGGAGATTAGATAATCTAAAGTAGGTGACCCTAATTGAAAACTGAGCTGATATGTCAAGAGAGTGAACCTCGAGGTGATTAAATAACACTGGTTTCCCTTGGAAAGAACAGGGCGCACATTTTGTGAAGCAATATTTGTAATCTGCATGATAACACAAAACATAATTGACCTTCTTTATTTTTATGATGTTCTGTAATCATACTAAACAACTGTCTTGCTCAAGATAACTTGCTTAAAAATTGACAGAAGCTTGTGAAGTTTTGTGGTGTTAAAGTGTCCCAAGTAGGAAAAGAAAGAAAAACTGCTGCCAAAACTTACAGCTTCAACAAAAGGATCGTAAGCTCCTTCTGCTAGGTATGCCAAAGTTGTTCCTGTATCAATTATTGTGCCTTTGTTGGTAGATGTTGAAAATACTGATGAATCAATTGGTAAAATTTGACCATTCACAGCAATGCTCTGAAGGTACACATTATAATGAGGCCTGAAATTTTGGGACATACCACTGGTTAGTCAACAATCCTTGTTCTATTGAGTATAGACAGATGACCTTAAAATCGAGAGAGTGCCTTGCTAGTTAAGGCACAATCAAGAAAGCTTGAGCAGCACTTTCTTCCATGCAAATCTTTCTCCCTTAATTCCTCTCTCATCTGAAAGCAGGAACAGACAAGAAGTTCCCAACCAAAAAACATCTTAACAAATATGCTCTCCTATACGTTGATTGGAAAGTCATTTTTAAACTTTATAACATCCATTGTCGTACTTTTAACCTTTTAAAGTCATTTTTAAAGTCCATTTAACATACCTAAATATGAAGAACTGAAACTTTAGGATAGAAAGCCCAAAACCATTTTCCTGGTAGAATGTATCAAGTTGAGGACTAATAGCATGTCCCAAAATAATTATAGTTTCAGGAATGAAGAAAAAATTCAGTGATATAAAATGGGAAAAAAAGAGTTTGAGGAAATAACATACTGTGATGGTACAAGTGGAGTGTATGCTATATGTGGATCCAGAATTTCACCAAGAACCAGTATACCTCCACCACTACCATCTCCCTTGAGACAGTGAGAGAATACCCTAGGGGTTAATCCCTGCGAAGCAAGCTGTGAGATGACAGACAAACTCTGCTGGCCGAACCCAAAGATCCCATCAACTGCTCTATCTGACTTTACCAAGTCCCCCGTTTGTAATGTGCTACAACTGTTCATGGCCAGAATTATCAAGGAAATAAATTTCAAGCTCTAAGCTATATCAAAGTATTTGAACCTTAAGAAATTCATGTTAACTCACCCAAAGACAACAGGAGCTGAAGAATTTGTTATCAAAGTACTGCCAACAATTGTGTCAAAGTACATCAAATCTGAGACATAATAGCCTGAAGTACCACTACCATCTCCGTACTGAAAAGTGTAACCACACAGATTGTTCTGAGCAGAACAGCCAGAATCGGATGATTCAATTCCTAAACTGCATCTTTGGTCCGAACAGGAGATCACTGAAGATGTTGATGAGCTCCCAGGATCAAAGAAATTGAGCTGAATCTTGGAGGAGAAAAGAAGAAAGAAAATTAAGCACTTTACTGAAATATGGCAACATTACTTATTTGATAACATAAAATGGTATCAACAAAAAAGTGTCTCAAATGGGAAAGATTATAATCAAGAAAAAGTTAGTTTACATGGAGTCCACTATTTTCTGGGCAACCATTGCAGGAACCGCAGCTAACCCACAAAACATCACTTCCTGTATCAATCTGCACATGAAATTCTCTTGGAGGACTGCCCAGTTGCAGTTTTGTATAGTAGAGCCTACAAATGAAACAAATATCCGACCCAGGCAAAGAAACCAATATAATCAAAATAGGGACTGAATTCTGAAACTAATAAACTAAAAATTAGTATAAATAAAAATCCAAAATCATGTGAGTGAAGATTTGGGGAAGATGAAAAGAACAGCGAAACCAAATAAACTAAAATAAAAGGAGCAAAGGGACAAACAAGAAAGAACATAAGGGCTAGAAAATCTCAAAGAAAACGAAGAAAAAAACAAACAAAGAAAGACCGAAATGGAAAAAGAAAATGTTACCAACCCGAAAATTTAGGAACCCATCATCCAGAAATCAAATCCAAGCCCATGTAAAAAAAAACCCAAAACACAGACAAACAATCAATGAAGAAAAGGAAGAATCCCCGAGAATTACCCAACAAGGAACGGATCAAAGGTCCCAGAAACCGGAAAATTGACGACGCCACCTAAAGACTGCAACAACCTCCCATGCCTGACTCTGTCCCGAGCCCTGAGTTGACAAAGCTCGAGCATGTGACTCTCCGGAATCGCCCTCTCAAGCGTCAAAGTGGTCGGAAATCCATACACAACCACCACCGCCGGTAACAGCACGGCGGCTATGAATAATCGGACGGGTAGAGTCTCCACCATCTCGGCGTTTTCTCTTTACGGGTAACCAAAGATTCACTCCTCAATAAATAAAGCAAGCTGCTTTGTCTAGTATTGAGGGAGAAAAAAAAGGGAAGAATGTTAACGGCTACAATTGGGTTCTTTAAAAAAGAAAAATAGATGACAAAGATTTGTGCTTGCCTTTGTATTCAGACTGCACTTTTTCAGTCTGTGTTTTTGGGTTTTTGTGTTGAGAGAGAAGAGAGGATTTGAGAGAGAGAGAATTGTTGTTAGGGAGCCAATAACAGAAGCTTCTAATCCATTGTGGATTATGTTATTTATTTATTTGGTATTTTTTCTCGAATTATTTATAGGTGATAACATATATTTATGTATATGTATGTATGTATGTATGTATGTATTTATATCATGTCAGTTTCCATGCGTCTTCCTGTTTGGTAAGCTGAACTGCTACAGAGTGCACATCATGTGTGCATTTTTCACCTTTTCTCTATTTTTAATTTTAAAATTACCTCAGCTACTCAACCGTTGATTATTTTACCAACTCATTTTATCATTTAAAAATTCAGAAATATTACAAACTTTCATTTTTTTTTTCATATTTCCACTCTAAACATTGTTTTTTTATTATTTTTAAATTTTAAAATTCTTTTACTTTTCTTACATCGGTTATTGTATAACCATTTTATTTTTTTTTGAGATAAAAGTGATATATAAATTGATAATGCCAAGGGTGCGTAATATATCTATGAGTATATCTATAATAATTTTTAAATTTTTAAAAAAATTAAAATTGTGACCAAGTATAACAAAATTAAAAATATGAAATCACGTATTATTGATAATGATAAAATTAATTTTTTTATCTTAAAAAATTTTATAATTTTTTTCTTTTCATAATCTACAAAATTATTAGAGAATAACTCTATGCCACTTAGTACTCATCTTAACTCCTTCCCGACCTAAAGATAATTCAAAAAATACCAAACAACTTATAAATTATTTTTCGAAGTTGATAAGAGACTAGACATGCAAGTAAAAGATGGTTGCAGGACTCAAGATTTTGTCTGCACAGTACACACCAATTGGCCAAAGCAAAGCCTCTTTTCATGAGGTTGTCAAGTGTAAGAATACACCCCAAAGTACCTTCTCATGCAAAGACAAATTCTAAGTGGGACATGAGAGTACCATATAATTTTATAAAGAAAGATAGGATTACAATTAATACTGTTCACCAAAAATCTGTAAAGTGACTTGATAGAGAAAACATAATTTTTATACAGATTTCAGTTTAACATTGACCAGTTGCTCTACTAGTTTTTCATATTCCAACACCTCTCAATTTTTTAAATTTTTAGTAACAATTACATTCCCAACCGAAATAAAATTAACCCCATAAATATTCTTGATGAGCATAGATTTGTTCTTAACAATGGCATAAATTTGTAGAACCAGCTTTAGAAGTCAGTCTGACCACACCAAACATCCACTTTTACTAACCACCTATTTGGAATTGTTTTGCACATGTTGACTTGAACTCAAAATGCTCTTCCATAAACTAAGCCCAAATGGATTCTTATCTGCCACAGTATGATCAAATCCACTTACCATGTAATGTAATGCTTTGTTGGAGCTACTAATTGACCTTAAGCCTAAACCTCTAGCTTTAATAAGCTTTTTTGCTTGTTCCCATTCAACCAAATATATCCTTTTGTTCACGTCGCCATCCCCCCCAAAGGGATCGACATTAAATAAATACTAGTTTTTTAGTAATTTTTTTGGATATAATGAGCACTGATAGATAATAGATGCGAAGATTTAACAAAATGCTTTTAATGGGAGTTAGTTTTTCATCTTTATACAAATATTTACTATTCCAACAAGCCAATCTGCTATAAAACATCTCGACGATCGGTTCTCAACTCTGACTATTTTTTTGTTTGGTACCTAAAGGAACACTCTGATATTTTATGGGAAGATGGGCAAATTTGTAGCCAAGGACACCAGCAAGAGATTCATCTATATTGTCCCCAAGTGTAATTAATTCTGATTTTTCCATGTTGATTTTAAGGGTGGATATCGTCTAAAAGCACAGTAGGATGCATCTAAAATGAAGAATATTCCTGATATCAGCTTAAAACAAAAAGAGTGTGTCATCCATAGATAAAAGATAAGAAAATTCAATTTGGTGACCATTCTTCCCCACATAAATATCCCTCAACAACCTTAAATTTTGAGCCTGTATAACAAATTTATTAAGGGCTTCCACGACGATAATGAATAATAAGGGGGAGAAGGGGTCACCTTGCCATAACCCCCTACTGGTCTTGAAGAATTTTGATAGGCCTCCATTTATCATAACAACAAAACACGTGGATGTAATACACTCCCTAATCCAGCTTCTCCATTTGAATCCGAAACAGAGATACCTAAGCATATGATCAATAAAATCTCACGAGACATGGTCAAAAGCTTTCTTCATGTCAAGTTTACATAAACCACCACTTCTCTTATTTCTTATAACATCATTAATCACTTTGTTGGTCATAAGGATAACATCCGTAATTTATTGCCCATAAACAAAAGCTTGTTGGTTTTTTCTAGTGATCGAGCCGACGACTTTGGATAATCTATTGGCCAAGACCTTTGAAAGGAGCTTGTAGACATAACCAATTAAGCCAATAGGCCTGAATTTTTTTAATGTTGGATGCATTCTTCTTTTTTGAAATCAAAACCATATAAGTGGAATTAAGTGATTTGACAAAGGAAGAATTTTTACAGAAATCCTTGAAGAACTTCATAACATCAACTTTAAGGATTCCCCATAACACTTGGAAGAATTTTCTATTAAAGCCATCTGGATCCGGTGCTTTATCCCTATCACAACTATTAAGGCAATCATAGATCTCTGTTTCCGTGAAATCAGCTTCCAAAAAAGAGATTGCAAGATCATCTAATCTATTAAAATGTAGAATATCAAGCTTCGGTCTCCAATTACACTCTTCTGTATACATGTTCTGAAAGTAATTGCATGCGCTGTCTCTCATTTTATTATTTTCCTAAATCTTAAGAGTTTTTAATATAAAGTTCCTCCACATCGTTAATACTTCTGCAATAATTAGCAAGACACTGGAAATACTTGGTGTTTTTGTCTCTATCTTTTAGTCATTTCTCCCTAACTTTTTGTTTCTAAGATTGAGCTTCTAAATTGAGTTTATTGGCCAAGTCCAGTTTGATTGTGTTCTTTCTTTCCCCATCAATAAGTGATAGATCGAGATCACCATCAGCCTTGTCCAGTAGGTCTAGTTGATACATTACCCCATTGATATGGTTTTTCTCAGCTATTTCCACTTCATTAGCCCAGGTTTTTATTTTTTCTTTTAGCTTTTTGAGTTTCATGGTTAGACAGAAGCTAGGAGTTCCTTTGCGCACCGTATTTTTCCATACCGATTCCACCAAGGACTTGAAACTTTCTATTTTGAGCCATTTGTTATCAATTCTAAATGGTGAAACTCCCCATTTAATACCCTCAGGATCTAAACGAATCAGAAAATGATCAGAAAGAGGTTTAGTGAGTAATTTTTGAGTGAGACTCGATATGTCCAGAAGGAGATCGTTACTGATTAGGAATTTTTCGATCCTTGAATAAAAGGTAATTCTCTCTCACTGCTCCAGGTCCAATTCCCGCTTTTCAAAAGAAGACCGACCAATCCAAGGTTGTCAATATTAGATTGAAAGTCCTTAGCTTCAGGGGCTGAATATTGGTTGTTGGACCTGATGTAAACCTGGACATAAGAGACCAAGAAGACAACTTGGGAGAAGCTGGAAGCACGACTCAAGTTCCGGAGGGACCTATTACCCGAGCTCGTGCCAAGGACTTTCAAAAGGCCTTCAATTTGCTCGTCCAAACTTGGATCACTTAGAAAATAGAATTTGAATCTCAAGAAACTGCAAGAACAGATCCAAGAAAGCAAGAAGAGCCCTGACCATATCTGGTTCTGGTTTGGGAAGAGAATGGAGGTGCAGTCCCGCTCACTCGCACGGGAACTACAACAAAATAGGAAAGACTGAGCTGAGTTTCTCTTTGAGGAGGGGCTTGAAGTCCTCGCCATGAAATCCGACTAACGTGCAAAACAGAAATAAAATAGAGACTAAAAAGATACCTGCAACCAGAGAAGGATTCTCCTTGCCGCAAGCCATCTTTTAGTTTTCTGAAGTTGTTTCCCCCGATTTGCAGCAAGAAGAAAAGTCTGCATGGCTGCACAATAAGAAGAAGAAGAGAGGAAGAATGTCGAAGATGAGTAGAAGAAGGAAACTAAAAAGAGAAAAGAGGAAGAAGACCGCACAACATCGGAGAGTGAGTGGTCCAAAGGAGGTAGAGTCCTACTTGATTCCTAAATTCCCAAATTGTTTACAATTTTGGAAGAAGTACTATGTACAGCCACTACCCCCACAAAGAATTAAATAATAAAGAAATCAGAAGATACAGCCATGTGGAAGACAAGTGTCAAAGTGGAAAAGGGCGTCTAAGCCTATCAAAGAAGAGGAGTCTAGCTTAGTTAACTCTAGATTTTTTTTTATTGCAATTTTATTTTAGTTTTTGAGTTTTAGTTAAATTAAATTTTAGTATTTTATTGTAATTAAACTTAAGAATTATATTTAGAAGTCTTATTTTCTAATTTAAGTTAAATAAAGATGGTCAAACTCTATAAATAAAGTCCACCACCTCTTCTTGAAAATACAATTCAGATTTCAATAATATTCACATTTTCTTAATTTAGTTTTTAAGTTTTCAAGAGTGAGTTTAGTGATGATGTTTTCAACCGACTTGTTGGGTAAGGAATTGAGATCACTTATCGAAGTAACTCTCATGATATCTTTTCAATTATAAATTTTTTTCTTTCTTTCTCTACAACATTGATTTTCACTTTTATGTTGAGTGCGGATTAAATAAGAATGACTTATTTAGAGTTTTGAGTTTCAGATTACTGATATTTATGCGGGATTTTGGATTGCGTTGGTAATCTCGAATTCTGCATCAGGACCTCTCTCATCTCCTAAGAATTATCTTGTCCCTCTACAATACACACTAATAAACAATCATTCATATCCATTAAGAGAGTTGTTGAAGAGACAAGAAACAGTTATCTTTTTCGACAGACTATCCTTACAATTAACAATATCTCTATTCCATATAATCATAACACCCTCAGTATTGTTCCTTAATTTACTATTATATTAATTAATACATCTTTCTTAAAAAATATAAATTTTTATAAAAAATTTACATAAAAAATTATTAATTGGTCTCAAAAAGGGGATTAATTTAATTTTAAAAATTACAATTTAATTTATTTCTGTTAAATTCTCTCTATAATGTATAAAGTAAATTATTAAGACATGACCTAAATTTAGGTTAATACACAAAAATGCTTGATCCCACCATTGCTTTTCCACTTTTAAACTAATTATTAAATTAGTCTCTTCTATGGAATTGTTGGGTTGTTCACGTCTTGTCTCAAGTAGCTTAATTTTCTATTATTGTTTTTGTTTCTTTTCTTAATTAACTGAATTCATCATGCTACCATTTTTTTCAGCATATTCTCTACTAATGAACTTAAAATGAAGTTACAGAATAATCAAATTGAAGGAATCAATGTGTGTAAAGCTATAAGACTATAAAAAAATAATAATAATAAATTAGTATATGAGAAACTTGTAAAGAGACCTAATAATACTTGCCAACATACAAAATAGAAACTATATCAAGACAAAAAATTAAAAATTATTATATAGTAACTTGTTCTATATAAGTACACACACACACACACACACACACACACACGAAATTGTGTTAAATAATTGATTAAGAACCTAGTTATATGAGTAGTCATGACAAGAAAAGATAATTAAAACTAATTTAATATCCACTTATTTTTATAGTAAAAAATATACTCAGTTGAATAGATTTACAAAATAAAACTACAGTTTCAAAAGTCATATAAAATATATAGTAAACATTAAGTTCATATACGAGATAATTTTAGGTGCTTTAATATCGTATTCATTAGCGCTAAACTCATTGAGACATGTTTTTTATGTTAGAGATGTGGAATTTAAATAAATAAGGGAAACAACATGTACATTAAATAAATACTTTATGAAATATTTTATTTTTTCACTACAAAGGACGATGGTCGGGGATCAAACCACATCAAAGTCTTCAGCTCCTTGGGTATTGACTAAATTCTCATGGTTCAATCAGAAATGAGTTGTTTCCACAGGCTATAAACGGCACATGCATTCCTTTTCTAATGTGTCTGTGTAACCAACATACTCCCAACTGTGGCAAAGTAGCTCCAGAGTTGGTTTGTAGTAGTAGTTGGAGGAGACCACCTCAAGTAAAGTATTCTAGAAGCAAAAGTTTGAATTGGATGAAGACCCATGCATGAGTTAGTGTTTAATTCAACCATAAATGAGTTAGTAGAGACTCTTTATTTTGTGAAACTAAAAATTTTTCACTTGTGAAGATATGGTCTCATATCACCTGAATTATATGACAAAGCATAATATATAATTGGTCCTTATGCTATTTAATTTTTGTTTAAATTGGTCCTTCAAATATATTTTTATTTAGATTACCTATGTACTTTCTCAAATGATTCAAATATACAACAACCACATATTAATACTATTTTAGAAGTATTATAATCTTATGCAAATTACTCCTATGCTATTTCTCCTTGGTAGTTTCTAGTAATTGGGAATATGTCGCTAGAGAAACTCTCTCTCTTCAGTTCTCTTTTACTTGGTCAATCCTCTCCCTCTCACGAAGTTTAAGCTTTTATTTTCACTTATAGAAAATATCTTAACAAATTCTTTCCTCTTCTACACTTGTTGATCCAATCACTCTCATATAGTTTTAACTTTAATTCTCACTTCACAAAAAAGATATTAAGAAAAAAATTATCATATAAAATACACAATCCTAAGATAATTCTTCAATTTCAAGAACCATTTCTTTGAACTTTTGTTTGGGGGAACCTGTAATTACAAAATATACCACATATGAGGAGCAACTACTTACATACTCTTTGGAGAAAATAATGTCAAAATAAAAGAAGGTAGATTAGTAGGAGCTTCTAAAATCAATTAGATTATGTCGAAACTGAAGAAGATTATATTGGAACCGGAAAAAAGGAGAGGTTTTCTCTCCTTGCAATTAGGACTCAAATTAGAAAGATGAAGAGGTACATGGTTTGTTGCTTTCTTTAATCCCCTGAGTTCAAGTGCACTCTCAAGATCACTCATGAAAGATTTAATTTTTATTTTCAAAATAAAAAATCTGAAAATGCTTTAACAACTAAAATTAATCAAAAAAAAATATTCAAGAATTTATTAGAGTCAATAACTATGATGACTTAATAACCAAGAGTAGATAGGAAAACGAAACAGCTAGTGGAAAATGAAAACAATTGAAAATATTATTTTTATAATTTCATGGAATAAAATATTATTTTTATAATTTCATGGAAACTTACATGATTTCTGTGTGGTTCATAATCTACTATCTAGAATGATTCTTCGTTTTCGTCAAAATTTTTAGAGGAATTCAACCCAAACTCGTTACTTATTGTATGCTCATATAAACCAAATGAAATTGAAAAGGTTTTCGTAGACATTTACAATCAATCAATAGAGAAACTTCAAACATGGAAAGGGAAACAACTTCACTATTGATT
>NW_019014645.1:443926-459956 GCF_000150535.2 Carica papaya
CTATATCTATTCCACAGGATTTGAGAGAATCTTTAGGAGATCCCAAATGAAAGGAAGTAATAATTGAAGAAATGAAAGCATTGGCAAAAAATGAAACATGAGAGCTTGTTTCAACTCCACAAGGAAAGAAGATGGTTGGTTGTAAGTGGGTATTCACTATAATACACAAAACAAATTGGTCAATTGAAAGATACAAAGCGAAACTAGCGATTTAAGGATTTACTCAGACCTATGAAGTAGGTTACCAGAAAACCTTTACACCTATTGCAAAATGAACACAATCAGAATATTATTATCCTGCACTGTTAATCTTGATTGGGACTTACATCAGTTTGATGTAAAAAATACATTTTTTCATGGAGACTTAGAGGAAGAAGTATACATGCAAATTCTACCCGCATTTGAAGATGAAAGAACACAAGAGAAGGTTTGCAAATTAAAGGTCTTATATGAACTGAAGCAGTCTCCAAGAGCATAGTTTGAAATGTTCAAAATAGTTATGATTTCTTTTAGATATTAGCAAAACAATATTGATCATACTGTATTTATCAACATTGTGAGGGTATGATCACTTTTTTTTATAGTTTATGTAGATGATATTGTAGTGACTGAAGATGATATAAAAGAGATGACTCGATTAAAAGGACTTCTTACTCAAGAATTTGAAATCAATTATCTAAAAAAATTGTAGTACTGCCTGAGAATTGAGGTTGACAGATCTAATGAAGTAATCTTCATTTTTCAAAGAAAGTATATCCTAAACTTACTAGAAGAAATTGATATGATGGGTTACAAGCCAGCCGAAACTCCTATTAAAAGTAATCACAAATTACAAACAGGCAGTGGTACATCAATTAACATGAGAAGGTATCAGAAATTAGTTGGAATACTCATTTATCTCCTACATAGCAGACTACATATAGCATATGCAGTTAGTCTGATGAGTAAGTACATACATGATCCTCGCGAGATTCATTTACATGTCGTCTTTCGAATACTACGATATTTGAAATTTGCACCAGGAAAAAGTTTACTTTTTTCCAAAAATGACCACCTTAAAACAAAAATATTTACAGATGCCAATTGGCTGAATCTCTGAATGATAAAAGTCAACCACCAGTAGTACTGCACACTCGTTAGAGGCAATTTGATTATATAGAAAACCAAAAAGCAGAGTATAATTGTCCATTCTAATGCTGAAACAGAATATAGAACAATATCTCAAGGTCTATGTACCTAAGAGATAAATGAGGAGATACTTGAAATACTTTAGTGTGTATAACATACCTAATGCAAATAAGGTAGAAATGGGAGCCATGTACCTAGGAGATAAGACAAAAATATGGTTTCATGATTTGGTAAATTCACATTATAACGAAATATATTTATAGAGGAACAGTATTAGGTTTAGGGAGTTAGAAGGTAAAGTGATCAATTACCGAGAAACGTTTGAAGATATGAGATCTCTCTTACCCTTGAAAAAATTGGAATTATCATAGAAGTATTTTATATCTAACTTTATTTGTGAGTTGAAGGAAGAATTGAGACTTGTGGTGAGGATGAATAAACCTCGCCTTATGGCAAGAACAACCAGTGGAAACACGAACAGCCAGCAAGCTACTAACCCACAAAATAACCTAAACTCTAGCTTAAAATAACAGCATCCACCTTATACTCCAAAGACACCCTCACCTACTGCCAATAATGATAAACACTCAAAAATAGTTCCTACCAAAGAATACAGAAGGGGGTTTACCAATATCCACAAAAAGGCAAACGTAACAGTTATTGTTACTGTTATGGAGAGATGTTTTTTATACCATTTGTTAAAGAGGAAAAAAATCATAATATTAAAGAAAAAATAAAATAAAAGTTTTAAATAAAAAGTAAATCAGGATATTAGAGATAAAATACATCAAGATTTAAAAAAAAAACAAATCAGGGTGCAAGAAAGGAAAAAAGTTTGACCATTACACCTTTGCAATTAATTGTAATTAACTATTTATTTTCTTTTTCGTCTTGAAAAATATATATGCAGAACTATAATATTCAATGAAATAAACATCAATAACAAAATCATGTTTAACATAGTATCAGAGTTTCAGATTAAGAAATTTCTAAACTTTTTTTTTTATAAATCCTACTCAATCTTTATTGCCAAAAAAAAAAACCAAAAAGAAGCCAGCTTTTATAGTCAGCCACCGCCCTCATGTCGTCGGCCATCAAAGGACCAGCCACCTCCACCACTAGCTGGCTTTCATAATCAGCCCTAGAAGTAGTAGTTGCTCCTAGCAACCACCACTCACTAGGCCCATCTCCCGATTTGCTATGACTAGCCACTGCTCCTTGCAATTGATAGTCACCACCATTAGTAACAACGGTAACTTCAGAGACACTCTACCACCTTCAAGGTGACCAGAAGCGAAAGATCTCATGCAGTCAAATGTTCTGGGTAAAATGTTTTTAGTAATTTTTTTTTTCGATAATTAATTACTAGTCAATTTCTAAAAGATATTGGAGAGTACACTCCAAGTTCTTGGAGTAAATCCCAACACAACAATTTCATATCTTATTAATTTCAAAGTGGAGATTGAAATACTAAGAACACACTTGAGTCCCTAGAAAAACAAACAGGTACAGATATATTGATACACTCAACTACAATTTCTACCTTACAGGAATCAAATGTCTAAGATAAATTATTTGAAAATTATTGGAATATAAACTTAGGAGTCACAAATCATATGATCAATACTTCTAAATATTTTTACACATATATTCCATATCCAAGTAATGAAAAGATTATTACCACAGATAGTTCCCTCAATAGTATTGCAAGCAATGATAACATTAAGCTTACCCCTACTATTTTCCTGAAAAAATGTATTATATATTTATAATAATCTTATGTCAGTAAATAAATTATAATAGAAGTTGAATTGCAAAGTAATATTTATCTTTTTTTACTAAGACTTTTAGAACAAGAATTCAGGAAGGATAATTGGATGCACTAAAGACAAATGGATTCTACTATTTGGATGCACATGAGAGATTCTTCTCTGCTATTACTACTATCTCACATGTAAGATTTAGTTTCGTCATAAAAGACTTGGACACTCATCATTTTCAATTTTAAAAGTGATATTTCTCTTAATATTTAAGAATCCCGAATATAGAAATTTATACTGTGATATTTATAAGTTTGCAAAACATAATTGTGCTATATTTCTCATTATTAATAAACAAAATTTAGTTTCATTAATTAATTCATAGTGATATTTGGTGACCGTTTCATATATCTAATATTTTTAGGATTTGATGGTTTGTGTTATATACTAACACTTGCATTAAAATTGCTTAATTGTTTTTATTTAAAGTCAAATGTTATGTCAGTCATATTATATCTCAATTTTACAATATGATAAAAACCCAATCTGGAACATCTGTAGAGAAATTTCGTACTGAAAAATGCCAAATATTTTTTCAATCATACACTTTTCTCATATTCCATTATATTGAATCCTTCATGAATCTTCCTGTGTTCGCACTCCACAACAAAACGGAGCAGCGAAACACAAGAATAGTCATCTTTTAACCACAACGAGAGCTTTTCTCTTTTAAAACAACATCCCAAAACAATACTGGGACAAAGCCATCCTTACTGCCACCTATATTATTAACCGCCTACCCACATGTGTTCTTGACGAAACCGGTAATATACCAATAAGTAAGTACCTAAAGGTTTGTGCAAATTGTTAATAAGAGATCTCACTCTCTCAATCTCTTCACGGTTCAAACCACCTGACTCTTGTGTTTTTATGTCATCTTATTGCTGTCATGGTAATGTGGGTCTACCAATTATTTATTTCTTGTTCTCCTTTCTGTCCCTAGTCTTATAGCTTGTAGGTTTTCATGAAGCTTCCAACATCATTCCCTAACGGTACTTTCTTACAATAATTGCAACACAATCTATCACTGGTTTGAGCTTTTGGTTGACATGGTTTTTTATCATCTAAAGCTGATGTTCTGTCAATTAGTTTTTTGCCATCCACTAGTCACCACAACAGAGTTGTCCATGCTTTCTTTTACTTTGTTTGTCTCAAATTAGTGCCACCACCTCGTTAAAACACGGGACTTCCAGCTTACTAATGATTTGTATTCTTACTTGACCCAACTTTGTATTAAGTCGAACGAGAAAGTCATACAATCTGTCCAATAAATCCCTTAGAACAACATCTTCAAGATATTTGGTATTTATCACCTATAGTGATCAAGTTCTTATCACAAGGACTTTAATTGATTAGAATAATCAATAACAGTTCGATTTCCTTATTTTGCAGCCACTACCTTTACCTTGGTCCCATATACTGAGGTCGCATCTCAAGCCTTGGAGCAAGTCTGTTGAAATGAGTCCCAATTATACTTGGCAGTAGTGAAGAACATACACTAATCTCGGGTGTCATCGAATTCCATAACCATGCCATAATAATAGATTCTTCTTCATCCCACATTTTAAATCGAGGATCTTCTGTTTTTGGTCCCGTAGCAATGAGATGGCTAATCTTCTCCTTTTAACATTATATGTACAAGTTGAGACCATTTAAGATAGTATTTCCATCCAGTCTATATGCTGCCTGGATGGTTCGCAAATTCTCCGGTTATTGGGGTCAAATAATCTCCTCTGATTGTGTTGGATTTTCAGATTTTGGAACCTCCAACATCTTCCACAGAGAGGATATAGGTAGGTTTCGTGAAATAGAGGAGCCAACAGCTATGAAAGCTAGTTGCGGGCGTAGGACTATCAACGATGAAGGCCTATTTTCTGGTTGTAGTGTAGCTTGACTGAAGCTCAGGGCTCAGAGAGCAGCTAGTGCACAGCTGGTCGGTTCACAGTGGGTTTGTGTGGGCTGTGTAGAAAATTTGTGCACTGCTGGTGTGAAGACTAGCTGGTGCTATGGAGTGAACAACGATGAAGGTTGGCTAGGAGGATCATCGGTTATGAAAAGCTAGCAGTTTTAGGGTATCATACTTTTGTCTTGTATTCAAATCCTGTTAATATAATTTCTATTAAAAATTAACTTGCACAAGGTCTAGTAGTGTCTGTGTATGACTCATGTTTTCAACCTGGTGAGCTTATGCTTGGCGAACAAATTAGAATGTAAGATAATGATTGAACTGATCATTCTAAAAGTTTAAAGTGATAGGAAATGATCCAATCAATTATTTTATATTCTAATACGTTTCTTACATACATAAACTCATCAAGTTGAAAGCTTGAATCATACACAGCCTCTCCAAACCTTGTGTGAGTTAATTTTTAATCGAAATGGTGCTATTAATATTCGGACACTAGACCTCTGTCTTTAACAACATGCAGAAGAATTAGATTCTCTTACAATACACAAAAATTACACATGTATCTACAACCACCCTAGCTATAGAAAAGAAAACTTAATTATTTTGGGATCCCATGATTTATGGGATATTCTAGCATAATAAGGATCTATTTAAATAAGCTAAATTCTAGTTAAATAAGCCTGTTACAGAAAGACCAAAAATATATACATGCAATTAATTCCTTTTCCCCACTACTGTTTAAGAAGTACCTTGATGTTCTTAAAACAGAAGAAACACAATTCTCATAGTAGTGATCACACACACAAACAATATATGAGAAATTTCTGGAAACCATATTGTAATTTTGCCATAGATAAGATAAACAATGTGCTACTTCATGAACAATGGATGTGATTAGTTTATGAAAGGAAGTAAGTAAGTTTAAATTTAAAGCAAACAGTTGAATTAGTCTATTAGTTTCAATAACTATCGGTTCCAATTATCCCAAACAAGCAACAAATACCTTACTGGCACTCCATTGAAAACAAATATGCTAGTGCAATGCAGATATGCTATTTTACAAAAGCAAGATCATTAATTCCTTTTGGCGGGAGATCATTTTTTCTTTTTTTCTTTTTTTTAATTTTGGCAAGGAAAGTTAAGAGAAGAACTGGAAAGAGGGAGACATATGTTATAGAAATAATTTGTGTAGCAGATATTTATGCAACATCTTATTTGAAGCTTTTTATTGCCTACAGATAAACATAAGACATGCTTACAGAACGCAGACATGTAGCGTGTGCAAAAACGTGTCAAATTATTGTCCTTGAGGTAAGTAGTGACTAATTAATCATTTGCAGAATGTTTGCCATTGATAAACTTCAATCTTCTGAAAAAAGAAAAACCTCTGAGAAAATGCAAATAGCTAAGACTATCACATCAAGACAAGTAGTGAATTTAAAACAAAGTGCTAAATAAGCTAAGTAGATATACTTCCGTTCCTGTCATTCATAATGTACAAGAAATATACACCATATATATCAGATATATTTGTGCGATCTAGAAAATTGAGTAGGGGTAAACCTTTGAAGGTAATTTTCCAAAAGCATCTCAATTTCTTCCTCTTCTTCTGCAATTCACCAAATCAAAGCCAATTAAGCTTGAAAATTTTTAAATATTATTTTTGGCTTTGGAGGAGAATGGAGCATTCCACATATTGTAGATGGTATTTGGGTGCTTTGAAGAGATAACACTATAATTTTCTATCAGCATTCTTATTATAGTAGGCTATGTTTGGAACAAATAAACTTTGCTTTTGGAATTTATTTTAAAATCTACATTCATTTCGACTATGAGATTATTTAAACCTTTTACAAAGTAAGGAATTTGAATTCTTAGACAATTCAAAATGAAAGTAAGATAATATATCTAAATTTGACCATAACTAGTGGAATGTGAAATATGTTATCTCAATTTCACTTTGAATTGTTTGAGAACTGTAAAGGATCTTCATTATCTAATAGTAAAATGAACATATAATCCCAGATCAATTTCGTAAACAAATTTCATTATTTGTAAACATAGTCTTAATTTATATTTGGGATTGTATCGTGTCATTAGCTACTCTTGGGGCATGTGCAGTTTCTTGTTTTCCTCCATGTTTTGTACTTTCTGGAGGAAACCTTCCTCCCCTAGGTTGTGTTTCCCATTTCTGCATCAATCAAATTTCTTTTACTATTAAAAAATAATTTTTAATATCATTCCCTTGTATATCTTGCTTACCATCAGCAATCTGTTTCTCTAATGGCACAGAGCATTCCACATCATCATTCCCCTTTTTAAGTGTACAGTTTCTTCCCATAATACAAATACGGCGTATTTCATGTGGATCCTCCAAAAGATCAAGAAGCATTTGTCTAAGAGCTCCGGCCCTTGAACCCAACTCAACCTCCATGGGAAAAAAAATGAAAAATGACAATTGATAACTGGAATTTCAGTGTCCAATTAAAACCTACAACTTTATAACTAAATGAATCCGCCATGTATTACCAGCATTTGTTTGCTAATTCGAAGTTGCTCCAATATGTCAGCAGTTAATCGATTGGGCAAAATTTCAAGGAGAGCTTGAACCTAAAGCAAGCATAGATGACTTAAAGAACATAACCATGAGGAAACTTGCAGATTAGAATCTGAGGTCCAATGTAAAAATACATCAAAATGTGTGTCAAAAGACACAATCCTTATTCATTGAAAGAAATTAATCATGGAGTATCGGTGTTTCTTTTTTTATTAACTAGGCAAAATGAATTTACAAAAAAAAAAACAGATTACTGGGTGAATTTAACCCAATGTGAAAACTCGTTGACAACGATTTTGACGAGTTGGGATGAGTTCCTTCCAGAGAAATTGAAAGTTTTATGGTAACAACAGTAATTCTGATATAATCCTAGAATAACATTGTACTAGTAAACAACAAACATAGAGGAGAGATTTATTTTCGACATAAGATAATATAATGAATAAGTTTCAAAACAAAACTTTCCCATGCTCCATAATGCTTCTCAAAGGTTTGAGGCATCTAAATGCCTAGAGAAATTACATAAAGCATTCTACCACCACAGAAAGCAGTTCTCAGAAAAGAAAAAATAAGTTCCTAGCTTTCCGAAATTAGAAGATATTCGAAAGTCTGAGAAGACAGATGGATTGCACTAGCATCACAAGCAGTAAACAAATGCTTACGAGCTTGTCAAATTGCAGCTTCAGTCCACTACAAATTATGATTATAAAGTCTACCAGAAAAAAGAAAAAAAAAGCCAAGTTGGATAGAAGGAGAAAGGTAAAGAAAACTAACTGAAATGTTTTCACTATTTTTCCATACTCACACGGGGTTCTAAATCCATAAGTCTCTGCTCCAAGCGCTGTGTTCGCGAAAGCAATGCGGCTTCAACGACCTAGAAAGGAAAAGGTCCTTAAAATGGAGAGAGACAATGAAATATAGAGTATAAAAATCATTGAAAATAATAACAGAAAAGCAAAATAGAAATACTAGAAGTCTGATAGAATTTCTCATAAAATTAACAATATTTTATCATCAAATGCACGAGCGCATTAATCTTAAGGCTATAATCTTTCATTATTGACACAAAGTTTAGTGCAAAGGTAGTAGTTGTCTCCTTATTGTCCTTGGAAAGGAAGAGTGTCTGCTTAAACATCCCGGTAGTTAATTTTGACTGTGCTAAGTAGTTTCAGGAAAATTCTTCAAAAAATGTGGTTTGAGGAAAGACTGAGTTTGGAGGTCAGCAAGTGGCAACAAATTCAAAAAAGTTCCTGGTCATTCAGAAAGTATGAAGTCAAAAAGCATTATATCATAATGTTTAATTCCATACTCAGAACCAGAGGGTGGCGGGGGAGGAAAAGAGAGATGAAAAATTGGTATTTCTTTGACAGTGGATAGCTTTTGATCATAATAAATGGAAATGGTACGTATTTAGTTCCAATACGGCATGTCATAAGCATGTGATGCTAATAATTTTTAGATAAAATGTGGTCTAAGATGATGTACTCTTAAACCAAGGAATCCCAATAACAGGCTCTCTCAAGCCTCAATAAAACTAGGATGGAGTTATCTTCTTCTATTTTTTGAAAGAAAAAGTATAATATATTATAAGTATCAAGGGACACAACTCATATACAAAAATATACATATCAGTTAAAATTTCAATCAACTTTCCTAATTCCTCACAAAAATAAAGAAGATGATCCTTAATCAAAAAGCCTAGGGTTTGGAATTAGGTATTCTTAATACCATCAACAAAACACAATTCTGTACCTTTGAAATCTCCCCAATTTCTCTCTTTCGATTTAACCCAAGAAGTAGCCGAGAGGATAAGACCTAATTGTATTTCCTTTTTTACTTAGATGGATGGGATCTGTTTGGAGTGAGGTTTTGAGACTTTGTGTGTTGAAATTTTTGGCTTTCATACCAACTGGTGTTGGATAAATTAAGGTTAATTTGTCCACCTGGAAATTCAAGAAAAAACCTAGATATCATATCTATCTATTTTTCTTAATTATCACAACTGAATTGATCGAATCACACCATCAAGATCACGAGGAAATTCTTAGCATAATTTCTATTGACAAAAAAATGCTCTAAAAGAAGACTAAAGAGGTACTTCAATGGAGTAGCAATTAGGACCAAACTAAGAAAACTAATTAGTAAAATACTAATACTATCAAAAGTAGGTAAAGAAATATAACAAATTAGGAAAACATAAAATAATTCCTAAATAATATATTTTGTGAATAAGAGAAAATCCTAAATAATTAATTGCTACTATGCGCCATCTCAACAAGCATTAGCCGGATTTATGACAATAATATATTTTGTTTCTTTATTTAAATGTCTAGACATTTTATCCCCTTTCTTACATAAATAGAGAGCATTAAGTTTCATACCATTCATCAATTGCTTCTGAGAAGTACTTACTGCAACTCAGACAATAGGGAGGAGTGTGGATACCAGCTACCTTATCACAACCCAAACCATCTTTACTAATCCCACTCTTTCTCATCTGTCCAAAACTAAAAACCTCCGTCCCAGAGTCCTAATTCTGTCCCTCTAATATAGACGTGCAATAGTAACTGAAGTTTAATTATAATTAATTTTAGACCGCTGCTACTATGAGGAAATAACCACCATGTTTCAACAAGTAAAAGCTAACCTCAAGCTCGAATGGCATGCATGGCCCTCCATTCGTATTTCTGGGGTTCAGTCGAGGCAGCAATGAATCTAGAAAAGCTTTTCCTCCTTTCCTACAATTAGCAAATGAGATCAAGTTCAGTTTGGAAAAGAAAGTATATAAACAATTAATAAAATTTGTTTAAAAGAAAAGAAAAAGATTAAAACTAGGAATACCGATTATAATCAAAGATAAGTACATGCTCTTGCATCGCTATTGCTCGTAAGGATCCCAAGTTTAGCAGAATGGCATGCTCACGAACCTACAATTAGAACAAGAGTTGGTTGTAATTAGAGTAGCAAGCAACATAAAATGATGGTTGTGAGTTTGAAAGTGATATGGATGGGATAAAACTAATTCGTAGGTTTCTAATACAAGTAAACATATCCTAATACAAGTGTGTGATACACTAATATACATTATCATAGGCAAAACATATCCTGATACAAGTAAACAGTAGAGAATATAATATCAACAAACACTACAATGAAATGGTATAAGGAAGTTGGAAGAACACCAGCAAAGAGGGCATTGAGTTTGTCAGAAACAAAGATGGATCAACAGTCCGGATATCCCTTGGACGAAGACCTGATGAGAAGAATTTTATTAGAGATAAAGCGTAAAACATTGATGATGCATCACCAAATTTCTGAATCCTAATGTGTGTCTATAAGTGTGTGATACACCCCCAAATAGATCCGAATGATGTAAAAACATGGAAAGACAAATTGATATGGCAGTCATAAACATGTATGGACATGGATGACCATTAAAACAATTGCAAAAGAAAATCAAAATAGAATTATATACACACAGTATGCCTGCAAATTATTTATAAAAAGATAAACATCATAAGATATAATCACTATATACAACTAGATCTTAGTTCTTCTACTTAAAATAGAACTTGTTATAAACTGTTGAAGAACAAAATGATGTAAATATTATTGAATAGCAAGATCCTATATCTACACAACTTTAAGTATAAGTAAGGAAACCCTAAAATTACTTACGTAGCAGTATTTTACTATTATACGTATACCCTTGTATCTAAATTACACATATACACTTTCCAATACCCTCCTCAAACTAGAGAATAGACATTGTTCATTCCCATCTTAGCAATGATAGTCTAGAACGTTGAATTGTTCAAATCCTTAATACGTATATCTGCAACTTAAGATTTGGTACATATGCATGATGTACATATTAAATCGCTATCTAGCTTCTCTTTGATAAAACATCTGCCAATTTCAATACAATTTATCCTGTCATACTATACTGGATTATGAGCAATACTGATTCTTAACTTGTTGTCATGATAGAGTCTCATTGGACCATCTAACTTATCCTTAGATCTTTTAGAATCTTCAACCATAGCAACTCACAGACTCCTTGAGCCACTATCCAAAATTATGATTCACACTACATCTTGTCATCATATTCTGTTTCTTACTTCTCTATGTGACTAAATTTTCTTCGAGGAGTGTGCAATAGCCTGCAATGGATCTTTTATCCATTAATAATTCGGGAGTAACATATTATTCTTTCTGAACATGAAGTCCTTTACTAGCATTCCCTTCAGATAAGGTAGCTCTTAGTATGTTGTATGTAAATATATTTCTTTGAGATTGTGTACAAATTGACTTATTACTTTTACTGCATAAATAATATCTGGTCTTATATGTGATAAATAAGTCTCACACCTAGTCTCTAGTAAATATTTTTATTGACGGCTATTTCCTCCTCTATTATCCCAGTTTATAGTTGGGATCACTTGGTGTTCTAGCAAATTTTTACGTCAGCTCTTTAATTTCAAGCTCTTTGGCTATGGCACTACTTGAGCAATATTCTTTCTTTTTCATCATCACTTATCACAATAATGACTGTAACTACCCCTGAATCTAAGCGCTTGATATCCTTATTGACAATTGTTTCTTCCTCTACTAATCCTAATTTATGGTGAGATAATTTAGTGTGCTAGCAGATTTTTATGTCAGCTCTTTAATTTCGAGCTCTTTGGCTAAGACACTATTTGAGCACTGTTCTTTCTTTTTCATCATCACTTGTCACAATAATGACATCGACATACACAAAAAGAGTTGTAACTCCCCCTGAATCTAAGTGCTTAATAAATAAACTATGGTTTCCATGACTTCATATATATCCCTTTGCCAAAATCATCTTTATAAACCTTTAAAACTGTGTGTTGGTGGTTGTTTGAGCTCTTAAAGAGCCTTTCTTAATTTGCAAACTTTATTTACTTCTATATTTTTTGTGAATTCTGGTGGATTTCATATAAATTTTCACTTGGAGGTCTCAATGTAGAAAAATATTTTTCATATCAAATTGTTAAATTTGGGAAATACAGTCGACAGTTAGAGACAATAGGACTCAGACTCTGTCCATCTTGGTAGGAGATGCAAAGGCCTACCAATAGTCTATCTCATAAGTTTGTATATATCCCTTAACCATTAATCTTGCTTTGTGTCTCTCTATAGCATCATCAGAATTGTACTTTATTGTAAATATTCATTTGCATTCCACAGGTCTCTTTACATTAGGTAGGTCCACCACTTCCCATGTTTGGTTTTCTTTTAATGCTTCCATTTCAACATTCATAACATTTTTTTATTTTCCACATGATAATGTTTCAGATACTGCATTAGGAATATTCATTGTACGTAAGCTCATGAGAAATTTTTTCTAAGATAGAAAATACCTGTCAAATGACATAATTTAAAATCAAAGAGAGTGGGTGTTTTGTGCATTTCCTAATCTCCTTTCAGATTGTAATAGGTGTATTAGTATAAAAGGAAAAATATTTTCAAAAGTTACCTCATTCCTAGAACTTGATTCAAATGCTTGAACTTACGTTGGTTCAAGATCCACAAGCTTCCTTTTTAAATAGACCAAAGAGAATCTTAGGTCATGTACAATTACTGGTGTAAATTCATTATTCGAGTTTTGGGATAACTGAGGAGAGGCATCTTTTGGTGGTGTAGAAGGTGGAGGCTGTGGTGTAAATGCAATGGAATATCAAATAAAAGAAGTCTCTATCTTTAGATATTGGCTGTCCTTGAAGATAAGATTAACTGAAGTAGGATCTAGTTTCAACAAATGCTACATTCACAAATACATAACAAATGCTACATTTATAGCCTTTTTGTGTGGACAAGTATCCCACAAGCACACACTTTATGGCTTTGGGTCAAGTTTCTATTTGATGTTAATGTATTCTTATCAAACTATGATTTCAAATATTGAACATATCCAACTTCTACTATTGGTCTCTCTTAAACATGGCTCCACTTTCTTTCCTCTTGAACTCTTGCTTTCATTTTTTTTTTTTTGAAATAAAAAAATAAAAAAGATATTATTCACAAAATGCTAAAAGGAGCATCACCCATATACAAAACATTTACAATTGTATTGAGATATCAATGACATGCCCAAAATCTTCCATCCTAACAATGTCATGACCTAATAAGATAGATCCAAAATAGTGTAACTATCTATCTTTAAGCATACTATTCTCCACCTCTTTACTATCAAAAGCCCTACTATTTCTTTCCTTATATAAGACCCAAAAAATAGCCAAATGAATAATCTTTACATAATCCTTTTTTCACATAACCTAGATGCCCTTATGGGGTGAGTCTTTAGAAGAGAAATGGAATGGGAAGGGAAGAGTTTCATAATTGTATTACTTTGAAGATAAGATATGACCATGGGTAGTGGGTTTGACAAGAAACCTCAATAATTGAGAGATACGTGAGTGCATCAGCTTGATGTTATTGACACATGTGGGCCCATCAAAAGCTTGAATGAGCCTATGTGAAAGATCAACGCAGGGGTGTCTTCCGGTTAAGTCCTATTATGCCCTTTTGACAGGGAGCGATAGGAATGAGGATGACTTCTCCTGAAACCTAATTTGGAAGATTAAATCTTCATCAAGAATGGCTTTTTTTACTTGGGAGGTGGCAAGAGGTTGTATCTTAACTCCTGACAACCTCATTAAAAAAGGTAGGTGATTGTAAATGGGTGCTACATGTGCAAACTAGTGGCAAAGACAACTACCCATCTGCTGTTTTCATGCCCGAAGTCCTATAGAAAGTGGAGTTTGGCTCATAGTTCGTTATGGATTAGTTGGGTTTGTGGCTAATACAGTCAAGATGAACTTTGGGCATGGCTTGGTATTCGTAATGCTAAGGATTACAATAGACAGCTTAGTCTTATCTCTTTGGCTATGTTTGGGCTATTTCGAAAGTAAGGAATAAGAGACCCTTCGAGGGTATTGTTTTATCTTTTGATTGCATAAAGGATATGTGATTCCAAATTTTAGACTTTTTTATTAAAGATTATCCACTTTATCCTTGGAAGAACTTAGGGGACCTTATTGATATTTTTATTGACGTATAAATACTTTTATATACAGGTTACATTCCTTGATGCCTTCAATACTATACTTTTCTATTTTAAAAAAAATGCAAAAGATAATTAGTACCGACAAAGAAGATAGATGATGATGATGAATTTAAGAAGGTTAATAGCTATTCTCTTTATGTTCATTCTTCTTATTATTGTTTTATCTAAGTTACCTTGTTTAGATAGTTACTCTCTATAAAAATCTTTGATCTTTAATTTCCTCTAGCCTACATTTATTCTTTTGTTTCTCACCTAAATTTTCTCTATTTCTCAACTTTCCATAAGACAACTTAGTTTCCTCGTTACTCATCATGCATCAGTTCGTATTAGAGTCCCTACCTTCTATTAATTTTACACTATTATAGTTCAACTTCTATCCCTCCTGTCTGTCACTTTTTTTTGAGATAAAAGTGTAATAGGTATATTGATGTGCCGATGCTAAGGAGGCGCCACTCATGTACAAAAAATTTACAAGTCAATAAGCATATCTATAATGAAACCAAAATCATTAGAGTTAACAAGGTTATGTTCCAGAATAATGGAACCAGAATAGTGAAACCATCTATTTTTTATGTTGCCAAAAATATATTCTTTCCATTCAAAACCTAAATATGGTAAGAGGGATAAGTCTGAAGTTCTTATCTCTCTTGCACAATATTTTCAAGCATTCAGTTCATCTTTGATGGAACCAGTCATGACCCAGCAAATACCCAGGAGCCCATAGACCATGGTCTATAGATTGTAAATGGTCAGACACCAAAGCAAAAGGTGGTTGCACGATTCAGCATTATTCTTGCAAATGAAGCACCTGTTCGTTAGGATAATACCTCTTTTCATGAGATTGTCAATAGTCAATATGCGTTCTTTCGTCACTTCCCAAACAAAGAAGGATATTCTAGGAGGTGTATTAACTTTCCAAATTATTTTTGTAGGAAAATCCATTCTCTTTAATCTTCTGTGACCATCTAGGTAGTTATAAAAGGTAGAAGGTGTCATTTTTATTCAAATATCAGAGCATTTATCATTTTTGTCGTTGAGCCGAATGGTGGCCAAAAACAGCAGCAAGTTTTCATATTCTTCAATTTCCCAATCTTGGAGGTTCCCATTAACCACAATATTCCAACCATTACTTCCCGTCACTTTTACAATTGCAAAATTTTCCACCACATCCAATGGAAAAAAAGAAAAGTTTTCTATCCTGAAAAAGAAAATGAATCTAACAAAAAAAAGAAACACTTACACTCAAAATCAGTATATTCAGTCAACTTTGGAGGCTAATGAAAAGAACTTCTATCTTATGTTTGTCATATGATGAGAAAAACTTTTATTTGATAAATCTAATTGTAATGGTCCGGAACTTTAAAAAAAAATAAAATTATAAATTAAATGCAAAAACGAAACAATAGGGTTTAGGATTCACATTTTTTATACAAGAATTTATAATACTCAATAGGGTTACGGGAATAACTCTCTAAAAAAATAAACAAAATTAAGAAAATAAATAAAAGGCAATATACTGAATA
>NW_019014645.1:486495-501490 GCF_000150535.2 Carica papaya
CGTATAAGAGCACTTTTCGGCCACCAAACGAGGCAAAATTTCTACCCTTGGCTCGGATTTCGATGCTGAACCCACCTATGGCCAATTGGAGCCAAACCACCGGCCAATTGGTCGGATAACACTGCCGAAGCCCAGCGGCGCTGCTGCGGGTTTCCTCGATTTTTGCCTCCGATGAGGCTCTTCCCGATTCCCGTTCGATGTAATGTTTATACTACTATGACTGCCATCATTTCCTCTATAGGTTGACCGGAGCAAAACGCCAAATCGTGACTCGTGCCAGAGGAGCTGCCGCACCTGAGAGCTCCGCCGCCAGTAAGTCTCGATTTTTTATATTTTTTGGGCCCACTGAGGGTCCTACGTGTGTTTTCTCACATGAACTGGTGCTAGTTTGGCTGAATTCGGCCGGAAACGACCGAAAATAGTCAACTCGAGGCGGATAGCCGACGTGGGCGGCGTCGTCGTCGCTAGAACACGGCGGAGCCGCCGTGCCAGAATTCCGAAATTGGCCGAGGAGGCCCTGGGTCTGATTTGGAGTTTTTTGGGGACATGTGCAGGTACCGGAAGTGTGTTTCAGTTTCCGAAAAAAAATTTAGGGAATTTAGGGACTGCCCGTGGGCACAGTGAAAAACCGATTTTAGACTTCGAATCAAGTAAGGATCTCTCATCCTATATTCTATCACAGCATTAAAGCTTAATAAATGATAAAACGGTACTTTATGAATTAATAGATATATATAATTAATTAAGGTTGCTAATGGAGCCCGAATTTGATATATTTTCGGCCAGTTGCTGTTTGAGTTATTTTACAATTTTAAATGAATTATGGTATCCGATCTATGTATTTTATGGTTTTGAATGTATGAATCGCTGTTTACTTCATTATGGCTTGATCTTGTGAATCCGATGATATGCCTGCATTGTTGGATGCTCGTTACTGGTTTAAATATTCATGATTATGTGAGAAACAGAAAACTAAAAATAGAATAGAAAAGGTATGTGAATCGATAAATGGATAAGTCGACACCCTCACCAGATATCCTAGGAGATGGTGGACGGACCGGGTCCATAGGGAACCTTATCGAGAACGTTGTCTCTCATATCGGATAGGGTATGGAGACTTTAAATGTTTTGGCGCTCATACCGGAAAGGGTATTGAGGTTTATCGTTTTGGTGCCCATACCGGACGGGGTATAGGGACGGCCCTGGAATTAAGTTGTTAAAGTGAATGGTTCACGTGTAGTGGGGACCCCTATGGATCCCCATGGATACTGGTAGGCTGATAAAAGAGGAAATTTGTTGCTTGATGATTGAAATATTAAAAGTATGACATGTGTTATGTTACAGAGTGCGTATGATTTCATGATATTATAATGTTATTGTTTTCATAAGTTATTTTCATGAATCTCACCGAGGTAAGTGGACAGTAAAGGATTTTATTATTGATAAATGAATTTGTAATAAATTATGCTCCATTGGTCGTTTTTGTTTTCTAGCAATATTTATCTCTGTGACAGTGAGATAGTGTGACATCTTTACTGGGCTAGTGTAGCTCATTCCTTACTTAACCATTTCAGATCAGGAGGGCTTGGTTCCCGAGTCCGTTCGGCAAGAAGACGGCGAATAGATGGCTAAAGATTTATAGTTTTCCTTACAGTATTCATTTCTAGTATTTACTTTAATTAGCTTATTCTTTCATACGTTTAATACGTTTTGGTTATTGTGTAAGGGATATTAATCATAATATTTTATTTTGCTTACGCACTTAGAATTTATATATATTTTTTATTTTAATTTTCGGGGCCGCTACAGTTGGTATCAGAGCCGCGTTGCTCGGACTCGTCCCTTACACAATAATATTTAGACAAATACCAACCGATTAATCGTTACTCAACCCTTACTTGTGAAATGCAGATGCAGAGAGATAAGAAGAGGAAGACCCCCACTAAACTGAGCAGCCCGTGATGATTCGCTTCGGAAAGATGTGGATAGAATATTTGAGATGCTAGAAAGGATCATTGCTGCCCAGCAAGGCCGAGAGGAGAGAAGGGAGTTACCCGACCCTCTCCCACTACCACAGGTTGAGCCACCGCTACAGCGAGTGGATCCCGAGCCACCCCAACACGAGCCTGCTCCTCCACAGTACCCCCCGGCACCACTGCCGCAGTATAATCCGATGCCTCAGCTACAGTATTACCCGGCACCACCACAGTACAATCCAATGCCCCCATTATATCAGCAGGTGCCACTACAGGGCCCCCCAGTCTATCCTCAGCCCGGCCCAGTCCCTATTCCATGGGACCCAGCTCATTCCTTGATTAACCTGGGCTACGTAGAGAGGTACAGAAGACTGAATCCTTCCACTTTTGCAGGGGAGTCCTCTTTCGAAGATGCAAGAACTGGTTGCCGGAGACAGAGAAGGCTTTTAAGACCTTAAGAGTGGTTCCCGAGCAGAGGGTTACCCTTGCTTCCTACATGCTGGTAGGGGAAGCAGGTCATTGGTGGGAGCTCAAGGAGACCACCCTGCCTACACCAGTCACTTGTGAGCAGTTCTTAGCAGCCTTTCATGCGGAGTACCTCCCCGAGCACATCCGACATCTAAAGGAGATGGAGTTTGTCAAGCTGGTCCAAGGAAACATGACGGTATTGGAATATGCTCGTAAGTTCCTAAAGCTAGGCCGATACTCCCATGAGACATTGTTAGATGAGGGCAGGATGGCTAGGAGGTTCTAGTGGGGCCTCCGCCCATTGATCAATAAGCACTTATTAGTACTAGAACTCAAGACATATTCAGCCATTCTGGCAAAGGCGTAGATTGTGGAGAGGAGTTTCAACACCCTTCCTCAGTCAGCAGGGAGTCACAAACCCTCAGCTCCACCCCACAGACCAGCACCTACTGTGCCTGTCCAACAAAATAAGAGGCCCACACTGGTGATCCAGGCTCCCCCTCAGGCTCCAGGGGCAGTGCGTGGCAAGATCTGTCAGCACTGCGGCAGGTATCATGGGGACCGACCATGCTATCGCCTCAACAACACCTGTCGCATATGTGGTAGTGCCCAACACTATGCGAGAGAGTGCCCGAGGAACCAGAACCAAGGAAGACCTCCTATTCAAGGTAGGGTTTACAACCTCACACAGCAGGATGCCGATGCTGACTGGGACGTGGTACATGGTATGTACACTATCTGTAACTATATTACTCATGTTTTATTTGACATTGGTGCATCGCATTCATTTGTTTCACATGTTTTTGCATCCCAACTTAATGTATCACATGATAAACTTGATTCGATGTTATTTGTATCTACTGCTGGGGGTGAAACACTATTAGGAGAAGTTATCTACAGGGCTTGTGCCGTGGAGGTAGCAAATAAGAAACTGAGTGTAGACCTAATAGGGTTAGACATGAGGGATTTTGATGTAATTTTAAGGATGGATTGGCTAGCGGCATATCACGCCACCATAGATTGCTTTAATAAGAAGGTTATATTTAATCCTCCTAATGAAGAGTCATTTACAAATTAATAAAATTATTTGGTACTTATTCCTTGATGGCAAGTTTCCTTAATTTTTAAGTGCTTTAACCTTGTTATTTTCTCTAACTAGGCAAGCCCAAGAGGAAAATTTGTATCCAAGAGATTCCGGTAGTTCGAGACTTTCCAGATGTGTTTTCGGACGAACTACTCGGTCTTCTAGTGGACAGGGAAGTTGAGTTCACTATAGACCTACAACCAGACACTCAGCTTATTTCGGTTGCTCGTTGCATGAGCTGCGTTGAGATGGAATAGTTGAGGAAACAGATCACTGAATTGCAAGACAATGATTTTATTAGACACAGTGTGTCTCCTTGGGGTGCCGGAGTCACTTTCGCCAGGAAGAGAGATGGAACGTTAAGACTGTGTATTGATTACAGATGATTGAATAAGGTCACAATCAATAACAAATATCCCCTTCCTATAATTGATGACCTCTTTGATCAGCTGCAGGGTGAGTAGGTCTTCTCCAAAATAGACCTGAGATTAGGTTACCACCAGGTGAAAATAAGAACAGAAGACATCCCCAAAATGGCCTTTCGAATTAGGTACAGACACTATGAGTTCCTAGTCATGCCATTTGGGCTAATCAACACCCCGACCATCTTTATGGATTTAATGAACAGGGTCTTCAGAGATTTCTTGGATCAATTTGTTGTCGTGTTCATCGATGACATCTTGGTCTACTCAAAAAGCAGAGAAGAGCTTGCTCACCATCTAGCCCAAGTTTTACAGTTTCTCAGAAAGAAGAAGCTATATACAAAGTTGAGTAAGTGTGGATTCTGCCTTGAGCAGACCGCCTTCCTAGGACACATCATATCGAAGGAAGGAGTATCAGTGAATCTTGAAAAGGTTGAAGCGGTACTTGGTTGGGATGAAGAGGGACATAGCTGACTTTGTATCTAAATGCTTAGTATGCCAGCAAGTCAAGGCAGAACATCAATGCCCAGGTAGGTTACTTCAGCCTTTACCGATCCCGGAGTGGAAGTGAGAACATATCACCATGGATTTCGTAACAGGATTACTCAAGGCACGTTCAGGATATGATGCCATCTGGGTAATTATTGACCGGCTTACCAAGTCTTCCCACTTCTTAGCCATCAGGATGACCGATCCCTTGTACAATTTGACAAGAATGTATATTCGGGAAATAGTCATGTTATATGGAGTTTTAGTGACCGTGGTATCCGACAGGGACCCCAGGTTCACTTCTCGGTTTTTGAGTAGCTTTCAACAAGCCATGGGAACAAAGCTGTCTCTCAGTACTGCCTTCCATCCTCAGACTGATGGACAATCAGAAAGGATAATCCGTACACTTGAGGATATGCTCCGAGCTTGTATCCTTGACTCTGGGGGCCATTGGGACGACCATCTACCCCTGATAGAATTTGCTTACAACAACAGCTACTAAGCGAGTATTGGCATGGCTCCGTATGAGGTGTTATATGGGCGCCCATGCAGATCGCCGATTTGTTGGAAAAAAGTGGGCAATAGAAAATTGTTCTGCCCGGAGTTGGTGGAGGAGACCACGTCTAAAATAGTTAAAATCAGAAAGAAGATTCAGACGGCTCAGAGCAATCAGACGAGTTATCCGGATACCCGGAGGAGAGATTTAGCGTTGGAGAAAGGCGACCAGATGTTCCTTAAAGTCACTCATTTCAAAAGAATTAGTAGGTTCGACAGGAGGGAAAAACTGAACCCCCAATTTATTGGACCATTTGAAGTCTTAGACAGGATTGGTACTGCTGCCTACAGACTAGCACTGCCTCCAGAGCTCTCCAAGGTCCACAATGTGTTCCATGTGTCCATGTTACGTAAGTACAACCCGGACCCCTCTCATCTCTTGGTTCATGAACCGCTTCCACTCCAAGAGGACTTGTCTTATGAGAAAGTACCAGTCGGTATCACCGACTAAAAGAGCAGAATACTCCGTAACCAGGAAATATCATTTGTAAAGGTTGTGTGGCATAACCACACGCTAAGAGAGGCTACCTGGGAGTTAGAATCAGACTTTAGACCCCAGTATCCCCATTTGTTCGATTAAGAGTAAGAGGCAAATTTGGGAGACCAAATTTCCTTAAGGGGGAGAGAGTTGTAACACCCCAAAATTTTATTATTATTTTTATGAATATTATTTTTAATTTTATTTTTAATTTTTGTAAACTTTAAATGTAATAAATGATTATTTAAGTAATAATGTATGGTTTTAATTTATTTTAATTTAATTAAATAGAAATAAAAATAATAATAATGATAAAAATAGGTAAAATTATTTTTGGAGTTTAATTGAAAATAATTTTGGATAAAAGGGGTGAAAATTCAGATTCTGTGATGTTATTGAAAAGAAAATCGGAAACCAGGGGTTTAAACACAATTTAAAAAAATTTCACCACGTCAGCAGCCACATCAGCAGCCCGGTCAGCAGTCCCGGCCAAGCAGGACACGCCTCGTGGCAGAGATGCTGACGCGGGAGGTCACGTGGAACGGAGCCATATGGGCGATCCACGTGCGCGCAATCGGACGGCTGAGATCCGTTCCCGCGCGCATGAATGGCCCAGATCAAACGCGCATGCGGACGGCCCAGATTACACGCGGGCAGACGGCCCAGATTGAATCACGCACGGACGGCTCAAGTTGCATCGCGATGGATGGCCTAAATTCATTTTCAATTTAATTACGATCGGACGGTCCAGATTAAATCGTGATGGACGGCTCAGATTAAAAGGAAAAGGTTATAAATAATCTCATCCACACCCAATCCCAAACCCTAGCCACCAGAGCCCTCGCCGGAGAAGACAGCCCAGCCACTGGAGGAACCGACCGTCGCCACCCCCCGCCGCACCGGAGCACTTTTCGGCCGCCAAACAAGGTAAAATTTCTCTCCTTGGCTCGGATTTCGATGTTGAACATATCTGTGGCTAAATCAGAGTCTAACCATCGGCCAATTGGCCGAAAAACACTACCAAAACCCAGCGGCACCACCGCGGGTTTCTTTGATTTTTGCCTCCGATGAGACTCTTCCCGATTCCCGTTCAATATAATTTTTACATTACTGTGACCACCGTCCTTTCCTCTACAGGTTGACCGAAACAAAATGCCAAATCGCGACTCGCGACGAAGGAGCCGCCGCACCCGAGAGCTCCGCCGCCGGTAAGTCTCGGTTTGTTGTATTTTTTGGCCCACCGAGGGCCCTACATGTGTTTTCTCGCATGAACTGGTGCTAATTTGGCTGAATTTAGCTAAAAACAGCCAACTCGAGGCGGATCGCCGGAATTTCGAAATTGGCCGATGAGGCCTTGGGTCTGATTTGGAGTTTTTTGGGGACATGTGCAGGTACCAAAAATGTGTTTCAGTTCCCAGAGAAAAATTCAGGGAATCTAGGGATTGCCCATGGGCACAGTAAAAAATCGATTTTAGACTTCGAATCAAGTGAGGATCTCTCACCCTATATCCTATCACGTCATTAAAGTTTAATAAATGATAAAACGGTACTTTATGAATTAATAGATATGTATAATTAATTACGGTTGCTAATGGAGTCCTAATCTGATATATTTTCGGTCAGTTGCTATTTAAGTTATTTTACAGTTTTAAATGCATTATGGTATCTGATCTATTTATTTTATGATTTTGAATGCATGAATCACTGTTTACTTCATTATGGCTTGATCTTGTGAATCCGATGATATGCCTGCATTGTTGGATGCTCGTTACTGGTTTAAATATTCATGATTATGTGAGAAACAGAAAACTAAGAAAAGAATAGAAAAGGTATGTGAATTGATAAATGGACAAATTGACAGCCTCACCAGATATCTTAGAAGATGGTGGACGGATCGGGTCCATAAGGAACCTTACTGGGAATGTTGTCTCTTATACCAGACGGGATATAGAGACTTTAAATGTTTTGGCGCTCATACCGGACGAGGTATGGGGATGACCCGCTTCACCCTCATACCGGATGGGGTATTGAAGTTTATCGTTTTGGCACCCATACCAGACAGGGTATGGGGACGGCCCTGGAATTAAGTTGTTAAAGTGAATGGTTCACGTGTAGTGGGGACCCTTATGGATCCCCATGGATACTGGTAGGCTGATAAAAGAGAAAATTTATTGCCTGATGATTAAAATGTTAAAAGTATGATATGTGTTATGTTACAGAGTGCGTTTGATTTCATGATATTATAATGTTATTGCTTTCATAAGTTCTTTTCACGAATCTCGCCGAGGTAAGTGGACGATGAAGAGTTTTCATATTGATAAAGGAATTTATTATTAATTATGCTCCATTGGTCGTTTTTGTTTTCCACCAACCTTTATCTCTGTGACAGTGAGATACTGTGACATCTTTACTGGGCTAGTGTAGCTCATTCCTTACTTAACCATTTCATATCAGGAGGACTTGGTTCCCGAGCCCGTTTCGTAAGAAGACGGCGAGTAGATGGCTAAAGATTTTATAGTTTTCCTTACAGTATTCATTTCTATTATTTACTTTAATTTGCTTATTCTTTCATATGTGTTATTGTGTAAGGGATGTTAATCATAATATTTTATTTCGGTTCCTCACTTAGAATTTATATATATACGTTTTCTTTTAATTTCCAGGGCGCTTCACAATAAATTACTAAATAATTTTGCAGTAAACTATAGTAAGAAAGAATGCTAAAAATCTAATGTTAAGAAAAATAAATAATAAAAATATAATGTCAAGAAAAATAAATAAATATATGTATATGATAAAAATAAAACCAAAGAAAATATCACAAGGATCAAGTTAAAAAAAATTAAAAAATTAAGAAAAAACTATAATTTAAAAAGAACTCAAATGAATGGGATTTTCAAAAAATATGGTAAAATTGTAAATTGTAAAAATGTCAAACACCTCAAAAGCTGAGATGTCTAGCATAGCCAATCAGTGAGCGACGCATGGAGAACCACAAAGAAATGTGTTGGGTGAGTGCGATCGTGCCACACGTATATCGATGGCAGATCACATGATTGAGAGAAAATTTTAAATATCAAACGGCCCTCATCACGCTACTAAGAACTCGATCGACCAACTAAAAATCTTTAAGGATGGATATTTATACACATCTTCTGTTGGCCCTATACCGTGACCGACAAAAGAGAAAAAAAAAAGGAGGTGAAGGAATACACCGGAGAATGAGAGGAGCATGTCAGAACTGCAGCGACAAAAGACAGAAGTGTTAAGAATGAGTCAATTCTTCCCCGTTTCTCTTCCATTTTCTTTCTAGATTAGATTTTATTGATTGTTTTATGAAACTGTACAATGAAAATCCCAAAATTGAGAGTGAGAAAGTTTGGATCGTTATCGAAAATCCACACCGATTCCAGTAAAGATTTATTAATTGATATTTGTAATTGTTTAATTAAAGAAAAATATATTTTTTGTATAAGAACTTAACATAAAATAAATTATTAAATAATTTTACAATAAGCTGTAGTAAGAAAGAGTGTCAAAAATCAAATTTTAAGAAAAAATAAATAAATAAATAAATAATAAAAATAAAACAAAATGAAATATCACATAGATCAAGTTGTAAAAGATTTAGAAATTTAGAGAAAAATCTGTATTCTAAAAAGAACGCAAATGAATAATATTTTCAAGAAATAAGATAAAACTTAAATTTTGAAAATGTTCAACACCCCAACAGCTAAGGTGTCCAACATAATGAATTAGCGAGCGATGCGTGAAGAACTACGCAAAAAATGCATTGGGAGAGTGCAACCAAAAGTCTTTTAGAGCGGGTATTTATATCTCTCTTCTATTAGCCCCAAACCCTAACCGAAAGAAGAGAAAAAAAAGAGAGGAGAGGGAATATGTCGAAGAAGGAGTTAAATAGGGCTGAACCGTCGTCATAAGGAAAAAAACCAGTAAGAACTGGCGATTCTTCCCCGTTTTTCTTCAATTTTCATTACATATTAGATTTTATTGACTCTTTTATGCACCTGCATTATGAAAAATCCCAAAACTGAGAGTGAGGAAACTTGGATCGTAACTAGAAATCCATACTAATTTTGGTAAATATATATTAACTAATCTTCATGATTATTTAATAAGAGAAAAGTGTACTTTTCATGCAAGAAGTTAATAGAAAATAAATTGCTAAATAATTTTACAATAGGTTGTAGTAAGAGAAAATATTAAAAATTAAATGTCAAGAATAAATAAATAAATATAAATATAATAAAAATAAAACTAAAGAAAATATTGCAGGGATCAAGTGAAAACAGATTTAAAATCTTGAAGAAAATTTTGTAATTTAAAAAGAAATCAAATGAATAAAATTTTTAAGAAATGAGAAAAAATAGTAAATTTTTAAAATGCTCAACATCTCAACAGCTGAGGTGTCTAACATAACAAATTAGTGAGCAATGTGTGGAGAACTCGATCGATTGAGTGAGTGCGATTGGCTGAGAGGAAATTCTAAATATTGAACAATCCTCGTTACGCCACAGAGAATTCAATTGAACGACCAAAACTCTTTAAGGGTAGGTATTTATACCTCTTTTATGTCAGCCTCAAACCCTAACCGACAGAAGAGAAAAAAAAAAGAGGAAGGAGAGGAATAAGGTTAAGCCGCTATGCTAGAAGGGGAAAACTGATAAGAACGAGCCAATTCTTCCTCATTTCTTTTATATTTTCTTTCTAGGTTAGATTTTATTGATTGTTCTATACACTTGCAGTGTAGCATCCAGGAGAGAGAGGGATGACACGATGGGAGGTCAGGACAAAGACCTTCTGCCGCAAAGGGAGAGAGGCAGCTGAGAACGGGAGAAAAGGGATAGAGAGAGAGAGATTCGATAGATAAGAAAAAGAAAAAACATTGGGGAGAGAGAAAGAGAGAAAAAGAGGGATGCAATAGAGAAAGAAGAAAAATAAAAATAAAAAGAAGAAGACTAGCGCGGAGTGCAATGGTCCAGCAAAGCAGAGAGGTTACAATGGCCGAACCAGAGCGGATCTGTTCCTTGTGTGACCAAATCTTTGCAAGGAAGAAGGCACGACAGACTGGCATGCACAACAACGATGGATGTGTGCGGGTTTTCCCAGATATGTGCACGGTAGAAGAAGTCTCTGCATGCTATGGAAGCTTGGTGGCTTTGCGAGATTTACTCTGCAATTGAACATGTTGCAATCCCGTGGCGAATTTCAACCAACATGCAGTGGTGCATGTGCTAGCACATGGTGACTCCAGCGATGAGGACTGCATGTCCAAGAGAGAACCATATACCATAACCTAGTAAGGATTCCGACACATTTTCTTATCAAGCTTTATGTAAGAGTTGAGTTAGTTTTTATTTGAGGATCTCATAATTTTTCCTAAAATAATTTATTGACTTAAAATAATTGTTTAAAATCTAATAATTGATTTTCAGGTATTATTTTAATAGACAATTTCATAAACCAACATATGTATGTTGAATGGAATGTGTGTGATTCTATGATTATGTGCAGACTGATCCTAGTGTGAAAATTATATGTATATAATATGTTGTTTTATGTGTTTTTATGGTATATATATGGAAGCTGCTAGGTCTACTATGAGATTGTTAAATATTTTTAATACTCTTTGTATACATGTGTGTGTATATATATATATCAATTTATAGGTATACAAATGCAGGAAGGGTTGTGTGTGTATTCCTGTACTATGTATATATAGATGTTTGAGGGTGAGTATGTTATATTATTTTATTAGGTAATATTAAACATATGTATGCATAAGTAAGCTACCAGTATATGTTAAATAAATTTTCTGTGTTTATATATATATCTAAGTAGGTATGAAGTTGTGCGAAAATGTAAATAGATAAGTTTATGTGTGATTGTATGAGCGTAAATATGCATATACACTGAACCTACATGTGTGCACCTATAAAATAATGTGTGTATTTATGCTAGTGTAAAAGTTGCATATATGTAGATTTAAGGTATAAATATATATATATATGTATTTTGTATGGATATAAGCTGTGTGTGTTTAATGTACATAGGTATTTCAAGAAATTGTATATATGTAGTTATATAAGTGAATATATGTTTTGTGTTTGCGTTTGATATACTTATAGGTACTGTAGGATTATGATTAATATAATCGTAGTAGTTTGTGTGTGTTGAATTGTAATCACATGTAATATATGCATTGTATGATTAATATAATTACAGTAATTTGTGTGTTGAATTGAAATTATATGTAATATGTGCATTGTGAGAAAAAATATATATATGCGTAATTAAGATAAGTTTATGGTTAAATATAACGGTACTAACATAAATATATATAAGTAATATGTGTAGATATAGATTGTGTTTGTCTTGTTATTTATATAATATGTTGGGTGAATGCTTAATATGATGGAAATTGTGTAGGTTGGGTATACATATATGTGTGCTGACTGTTTGTTTAATAGATTTTATGAGCGTATTTGATACACAAAACATGTATACTTGTTATGAGCTTGAATATGTTAGTATCTAGGTTGTGCATGTATGTTAGAGTGATGTATTTGATTGACAAAGCAGTAGAATAAAACCTTTAAATGACAAAGAAAATCCATTTAACAGGTGTCAGAAGAAGAGGGTGCGTGTGTAATAATGATATATGTGGTGAACTTACTTGGAAAGTTCAATGTCGGACGGGGCTAGGAAAGAATTTAGTGGTGCCCATAGCGGCCGAGGTAATGGGAGCAGCCGACGATTGTGGCACTCATACCGGACGAGGTATTAGGATGACTGATGATTGTGGCTCTCATACCGGACGAGATGTGAGGACGATCGATGATTGTGCCACTCATGCCAGATGGAGTATGGAGATGGCTGATGATTGTCAATGAATATGATTTGTTATGAAATATTTCGTGTATTCACATATAGAGAGAATCCCTATGGACTAATAATGATATTGGTAAAAAAAAGAGTATCGCATGATGAAATATAAAAGTAACTAAAATTTAATTCTTTAGTGAAAAAAAAGGTAATTGATTTGATATGTGCATTATACTTGGATACAAATATGATCTGATAACACTTATTATTGGGAATAAAAATTGTCTGAATACGAGTATGTTGTCGTTTGATGGTTTTTGTGAACGGAATAGAATTATCTAAATATGAATCCGATATGATATGATGATATTTATGAATTTACGTACAATATCTAAATATGAATATGTTTAAAATGGGTAATGAAAAGGATGAGACCCTTGATTGTTTTCTTAGGTTATATTTTGCGACAATGATGATGAGTATAATTAATTAGATTTTCTTTAAAATAAAATATGCATTTGTTTTATCAAATCTATATGATTCTTTGTTTGCATATCTCTGTTTGCACAGTGCCTTATTTTTACTAATTTTGTGAAGCTTACCCTAATTCATACCCTCTTCCAGTACAAATTAGTTCATATCATAAACAAATTCAATATTAAAGAAAGACTTTAGAAACTTTTAGTGATTTAAAAAGTTTTGTTGTAAAGTAGATGTAGATATATTGTAGTAATGTAATTTAAAGATTTTTGTGAACTTCATGACAAGTAACTCCATATAAGCGATGTGACGTTGACTTATAAATTTTAGCATAATACTGTGCAATTAATCAGGTTCTATGCGTATGATAGCGCTTTCTTCTCGGAAGAGAAGATATGATGTTGCATGTTGGATAAAAATCCCAAAACTGAGAGTGATGAAGCTTGGAACGTTACCAGAAATCCACACGGAATTCTGGTTAGGATATACTAACCAATCTCCGTAATTGTTTAATCAAAGAAAAGTATATTTTACGTACAAAAAGTTAATAGAAAATAAATTACTAAATAATTTTACCATAGACTGTAATAAGAAAAAATTACAAAAATTGAATGTTAAGAAAAAATAAAAATAAAAATCACATAAAATATCATAAGGATCAAGTTGAATAAGATTTAGAAAATTGAAAAAAAAATCTATAATTTAAAAAAGATTCAAATGAATAGAATTTTTTTAAAAATGAGATAAAATTGTAAATTTTGAAAAGGCCCAACACCTCAACTGAGGGACAAGTAGAGAATCACGCAAAAATGCGTTGGGTGAGCGCAATCGTGCCATGTGTACATTGCGTGGCAGATCACACATTTGAGAGGATATTTTAAATATTAAATGACTCTTATCGTGCCACAGAGAACTTGATTGACAGTAACACCATTTATGTGATCTAGGATATTGAAATATTCTAGTTAGAATTTATGCCTTTTAAGCCACCATTTATGTGATTACTCTTTGTCTATCTCCTATGAACTAATAACAATATTCACCTTATGAAATATGATGTTTTATTATTTTCGTATCTATATCTTATTATAGGATGTAAAATGCTAAAAAGTCTCATGTGTTTCTTGCTATATCTTATCCATTGTACTAAAGATAATATGTTAATTATTAATTGTTTTTATAAAATACAAACATTATTATATTATGTTTATAAAAAAAATAAAAAGAGCTTGATTTGAACAATTGTCCCTTATTTTTTTTACTTATTTTCAGTTTGATTCATGCTGCAGCTAAGTTGATTCATGACAATATGAAAGAGAGAAGTAGCATGACAATGTGAGGGAGGAAAGGAGATTTGAAGTGAATAGAGGTGTTTATTTTTTGGTTTGGACTGAAAAACTAGATCAAATTAAGTTTTTCAATTTAGATTAGATTGGACTATACTATGTTTGATCCAATCTTTGGTCCAAGAGGCTATTGATTAAAAAGATCAATCTCTGTTTGAATTAGTAAAAGCGAAAAATTTGAAAAATATAGTATATATAATAAATATACATACCCAAAAGTAACATAAAAAAACCCTAATGTGAAATGTGAAATGCAAGGTTTCTGCTCCTGCTTCTTGCCTTCCTCATCAAACGTGTCTAGCCACCATTGTCCTCTCATTCGCTTATGTACCCGTTGCTTCCAACCTTCCTCATCTGCTGCCTCTCCTCTTCGCTTTGTTGCTGTCTACTTCTTCTCTCCACTACATCTATATCTGTGTCTACTCTCTTTTCCTCTACTATGTTTTAAATTGTTGTCTACCATTCCTCTGCTCTGTCTCTGCCCCACCAATAGTGTTGATGTGTCATATACTCTAGTGCTCTGCTATGCATATGCTCTCTCTCTCTCTATTTCGTTTTCTAGAAAATATAGCTCTTCCCTCTCTTACTCTTATAATGTTTAATCATAATTGTCTATCTCTCCTATGCTTTTGTTTTCAATTATGTTTAATTATAAATCTTTGAAAGAAAAATTGTAAATTTATTTTTAATTATGATTAAAATAAAAAATATTTTAAATTATTTTATTTTGAACTAGACTGAATTAAAAAATACTGATCAACGTTAAACTGAACCAATAATAGAATACTCTATTCTAATTTTAAACCATTGAAGACTTTAGAAGCAGAACAAAAGAAGTGAGGCCACATTAT
>NW_019014645.1:525005-535234 GCF_000150535.2 Carica papaya
ACAGAACCCATTCTGCATTTAGAAATGGACTCGTCAGCAATTCTGATTGTGAACCCTTCCTTACACGAGTGTACTACTGGAGCAGTGAAGCATCACCCGTCATGTGATCGGATGCCCCGGAGTTCACAATTCAAACTTGCCTTTTGGCAGAGCAAGCTGATAAACCAAGGAAAATTTTACGTTTATGTGCTACCGAAGCACTGATGAGATGATTCTTCTGAGAAAGCATTTTTTGGAGAGTATCCATCTGTTTTGGACTAAATGGGCAGCTTTCCGCAGCGGTCAGTAGAGTGTCTTCAGAGGTTGCATGATTCCCTTGGTAGTCGTTGGGGTTTTCAGACTTGGAGGTCTTTCTGTCACCAGATCTTCCATGAAGTTTCCAGCATTTTTCGCGTGTGTGACCGGGTTTCCTGTAGTGGTCACACCACGGTCGTCCCATCTTCCCACGTGAATCTAGTGTTCTGGTTGTAAGCGCAGAAGCGTTTTCGGTTAGGTGAATTGATTGCACGTCTCCCATTATCACTTTTTTTTAGCTTTCTTCCCGCCGAATCTCGAAGAACACCTTGCGGATGTTTGGCAGCGGTTTGATTCCCAATACCTGTCCTCGCACTTCATCCAGTTTTTGTTTAATTCCATTAGGAACTTAAAAATTAACTTATGCTCAATAATCGATTTGAAGAGTTTGACATCTTCGGGACAACTCCAACAATATTCTTCAAACACATCAAGTGGCTGCCAGCTGCGAGTTAGAGTATTGTATTACTGGGTTACGTTTAACTCACCTTGTCGTCGTGGAGGTTAGACTCAATTTTGAAGATGGCAGAAGTATTCTCCTTACTGGAGTAGAATTTTCGAGACGCTTCCCAGATTTCATGCGTGGTCTCATAAAGGAGAAAATTCTCTCCAATTTCATGTGTCATCGAGTTTACTAACCATGACATAACCATCCTGTTTTCGATTTTCCATGTTCAAGCATTCGGATCGTTGGCAGGTGGTGGTACGATTTCGCCGGTGAGGTATTCATCTTTGCCTTTGTCCCGGATGAATAGCAGCACCGATGATGATCACTGAAGATAGTTGTTGCCGCTTAGTTTGTGCCCGGTAATGAATGACGAAGAGGTTCAACCAAACTAGGGTGACGGGTGCGGGAAGATAGGAACCCGAGGAAACTTCGGTTTGAGAAGACGGTAGCTCAACCGTGGCCATCTGTGAGTTCGACTCAGTCGGGAATGAAGCTCCTGGATCAAAATTGACCTGATACCATGTAGTGTTGAGAATGGAAAAATTCTCTTGCCCTTTTCTTATTTCCTTCACCGTGAGTTGCTTATTTATAGGAAAGGAACGCAACCAATTCCTAACAACTTTATGGGGGAAAGGAATAACAATATATGGTTACCGGACACACCTTGACCGTGTGATGATTCCTCCCATTAGGCAAACAGAAATTAAACCAAATTCCCTTTCTATGGATTTTCTACACAACTCATATAAGGTAAGTTGGTAAATGGAAAGTTATACTTATTATTGAGTAACTTGCCCTTATGTATACAACTCTGGGAGAAAAATAAAAAGGAAAACCTAATCCTATCCAAACACTTATTGCATAGATCTACCGATAATACCATTCTTACAAAATAATTATATGTATATATGTACACGTTTCAATACTCTCTCTTAAGTTGGTGAATAGACATTATTCATTCCCTACTTGGTAGTGATTCTTTGAAATGTTAGATTGTTCAAATCTTTGATAAGCATATCTGCGAAACGAGAGTAGAAGGCAAATAGGGTGTGTAGATCAAACCATTGTTTAGTTTTTTTTTTTGGATAAAATATCTATCAACTTCAATGTACTTGGTCTTATGATGTTATAGTGGATTGTGGACAATACTGATAGCAGCTTTGTTGTTACAATAGAGTTTCATCATATCATCCCACTTAATTTTCAAATCTTCTAAGATAATCTTTAACCATATAAGCTCCCATATCCCTTTGCCATTTTTTTGAATTCTGATCTTGTATTTGCTTGCTTCTCCATATAACAAAATTTTCTCTAAGAAAGATATAGTAGCATGTATTAGATCTTCTACCCACTGTTGTCCTAACATACTTAGCATATAGGCTTCCAAGACTAATATGGTATTTCTTTTGAACTATATACCTCTTTTGGAGGATCTTTTTAGATAAGTTAACATTCAAAGCTACATGCAAGTGTAACCCTCGGTAAGCTGCATGCAGGTGTTATTCTTTGGGTCGTCTATGAATTAACTTATTATACTCGTTGTATATGCAATGTGTAGCCTTGTATGTAACAGATAAATAAGTGTTGAATTTTGGAGAGAAAAAAATAAATTTTATTTTCTCTTACCCTTTATATTGTTATATTTAGAGTATTTATAGAATTTTTAACCTATTAATAAGAAAATTCTTATTCTAATAGGATTCTAGTTATATGGGATTATTTTTCTCATAGAATTTTAATTACATCATAATAAATTAATTAAATAATAAATTAAAATAATTAAATAATAAAATAACTTAGTCAATATCCCCCCTAAAGTTGGTGCAATGATATCACTCATGCCCAACTTGCAGATCAAATTCTGAAGATTTATCCTGCCTTCTACCTGAGGCATACATGCGCCGAGTAGCCCAAAAAAGAACTAGAAAAGACTGGTTAGAGGGGCTCGTGCACAGAGAAAGTGGATTTGTGTCGGATCACGAAACTAGAGGCGGATGCATATAGAAGAATCGAAAAAAGGACTAGAAAAGACTGGTCGAAGCGGCTCGCGCGCGAAAAAGGCCTGGTCGCAAAATCAGAGGCATCCACGCGCGGAGGAGCCGAAAAAGGACTATAAAAGGCTGGTCGGAGCAGTTTGCGTACAAAAGAAGTAGATTTGTCTGGCAAGGCAACGACTTAGCTTGGCTTGTCTCGGCTCAACTTGGCTCAGGAGCGGATGGCTCAGCTTTGTTTAGGGCAGCGGCTCAGCTTGGCTCGAGCTCGGCTTGGATCGGCTTAGGCTCGGGTCATATCAACTCGGCTCGGACAGACTAGACCGTGAATTTTTAGTGGAATCTTTTTCGATACATTTTTCTTGAGATTTTCATGTAAGAAGACATTCTTTATACCAAACGTTAAAGTTATCAGTCATAATTAGTTGCTAGTGACAGTACTGCTCAAACTATGTTTATCTTAGCAACAGGTGCAAAAGTCTATTCATCATCTATTTGATAGGTTTGTGTATGTCCCTTGGTTAGTAATCTGGCTTTTATATCTTTCGATGATATCATCAGCTCTGTACTTTACAATAAACACCCACTTATATCCCACTGATTTCTTTCCTTCAGGTAGATCTACCACCTCTTATATTTTATCTTTTTTTAATGGCTGCATTTTCATATTTATAGATTTTTTTAAAATTTTCATAAGATAATATCTCGAATAATATAATAGGAATAGACAATTTTTGTGAGATAGTGAATACTTTTCAAAGGATAAGAACTTCGGAAATAGATATAATGGGTGTTTAGTACATCCCATAATTCTTTTCCTAATTGTGATGGATATAGTGGATGTAGTAGATATTATAGGCAGTGACTGGATGTAAGATGACAGTGAAGGTCGGTTTTGGCAGGAGTTTATTCTGGCAATAAAGACCGGTTTAGGGTTTGGAAACAAGGAGGAATTTTTCCCCTCATATAGCTTTGATATCATGTGGGAAATAGAATGCTATTTTTATTATTGAATAATTTGCCCCCTGTGTATACAACTTTAGGAGAAAAACAAAAAAGAAAACATTAGTCCTACTCAAACACTTAATTAACATAGGCATATTTACCAATATACCATTTTTAAAAAATAATTATATATATATATACATACACATATATGCTTTGTGACACCTGCGAGTACTATATAGCCACCAATTATTTTTGTCTTTCTACTTCTTCACATACTGTTTTTGGGGTTATTTTGTTGTCCTTGACTTGTTAACAGCTTCGAAGGATAATCTGTATCTTAAATAAGTGGAGTGATCCTAAGGATCATCTAGATGGCAATCAGACGTGTGAATGGCAAGCAAGCAAAGTGAATATTGATAGGCTGTTGGAATGCTGTCGCAAATATACCGAGTAAGCTCCTCTCTCTCTGCCATTGCCCTTAGTTCCTTGTAGCAATGCTTAACTAGTTACGAAATGCTTACTTTTGAACACCATTCAATCTACTGGGCATATAGAAACTTACAGATCTTTTACCTATAAAATGAAAATGTTTAGCATGGAGATTCCATGGTATCGCCATGCAAGTGGCATCTCTATGAAAATACTTGAGTGAAGGGCGAGGAGGAGAAAGGTTTATCGTGGTGAATACTAAATTTTGGAGAACCACTATTTATTTTGTCCTGCTTTTTATTTTCCTGGTAATCTTTGGCCAAAGAGAATGTTTTTCAAGAGTGTACTTATATAAACTACTTTCTAGCTCATAATATACAGATTATATAATTAGCCTGAAATGTTTTTTTTTTAAATATAGACAGTGAAGTAAATTACTATAGGTACCAAAAGGGTGACACCCATGTACAGAAGAATTTACATGTCTATTAAATTATCCACAAGATTTGATAAATCTTCTATAAAACAAAATTGATGATTTTGTAATAAAAAACCAAAGGTTTAGAACTATCTATTCTTAAATATATTCAAAACCATTAACATCATCAATTCCATCAAAAGCTCTCCTATTTCTCTCCTTCTACATCACTCAAAATATGATAAGAGGAATGATCTCCATCTGCTTCCTACGGCTGCATATGCCTTTCTATGCCCAAATTTCTTCTCTCACCTAACCTGCCATAACCCAACTGATCCCAAGTAAATACATAACTTGTGTATAACAGGGCACTAGAGCAAAACGTGATTACTAAGTCTCTTCAGCCCTTTTACAAAAATAGCACTCATTAACCAGAATCTTTCCCCTTTTTCTCAACTTGACAATATTTAGGCAACATTTTCCTGCACGCCTCCCAGGCCAAAAAACAAAACACGAGGGGCTGATCTTGGCTTCCGCATTTGCCGGTAAGGGAATATACTTCCACATTCATCATACTTAAACAGATTCTTGTAGAAAGATTTTACTGTGAACAAATCATTCGCTGCGAACTTCCACTAAGAGATGTTAGCATATTCATTAAAAGTAATAAGAGAAAGGATATGTAACAGTTCCTCGAATTCACCAATCTCCCAATCATTTAGGTTTCTCAACACAAGCACTTGCCATTCCTTTATCCCTCCACTATCTTCCACAGTGGATTCACAAATCTTGATATTCTTCCTCTGAGCAATAGCATAGATTTGTGGAAACCTAGTCCTTAGAGTACCACTCTCCAACCAGGAGTTTTATCACAATTTAATCTCCACTGCCAACTTTCTAACTGATGTTCTCCTAATAATTAATAATTAGTAGTTAAATCTCTCTAATATTAGATAAAAAAACTAATAATTTCATATAATTTTTTAAGTAATCTTAACAAAAATTTGACTGATCGGAATGTAACTTAAAATTTAATTTTAAAAACTCATATATTGGCAGTTTCTAATATATATAAAATTTAACATTTATTTGAGATAAGAAATGTTTCAATTAGGTTTTAATAATAATTTATTTGATAAAAATGATGAGATATTAGTCATATAATGATCTATATTGAGGGTATAGTTGATTCAAAATAAAAAAAGTGGAATTATGAAGAGGTTATAATCACAATTTTATAAAAAATGTGATTCAACGAATCAAACTCAGTTATACGAGTATTCGATGTAATAATAACCGTTACATTATACCATTATTCCAAACCTATTTAACCAATGAAATAAGTTGTTAGTAGGTTATGTTGTTCATTTTAGTTTTAGAAAAGTACACTTATTATCATTTAATTTGTAAATTAAGATTTTTTTTAAAAGTCACATTTCTTATTTGAATTAATTGATTTCAGATTTTTATTGTTATATATATTTAAAACTTATAGATTTATTTAAAGAAATAAGGATTCAACAGAGATCTTTTTAGTAATATATAAAATATAGATGCAGATTTAAATTCTATTCAAAAAATAAGACTGACACTTTTTCAGTAATAGTAACTTTAATGATATACAATATATATATTTATATATATTATTAATATGAGTCACTAGTTGATAATGGCAAGTCAAAATGATGATTTGACGAGGCCATTCTTTCCAGGCAAACATCCCATGCAACCACCAAGAGAAAAGAGGAGTTGGTTGTTTGGTATTCGGAGAGTCACAGGAGTCATGGTCATATATTAGGATTTCTACGTTGTACTTTGAACTTCACTTGTTGCTGCTACACTTAAACTGTATTAAAGGGCTTGTTTCTTGTGCTAGATTTCGTTACGTGAATAAATCTTTTCATCTCCATTAATATTTATTTATTTCTTATTCTTTTAGGAACTAATGCCTTTTTCTTTCTGCCGGAGCTGAAATGCTGAATTCTCTAACATGAGTTCATCTTCCTCAAAATCTGTTCAACTACGTCTGTCATTGTCCGACCCTACTCGCTAAATACCAAAAGCAAAGCAAAGTAGTACTACAAAATTTTGCTACCAGAAACATGGCAGGTTATCAGCTGCACTTTGCTTCTGACTGCACTCTCTGGAACCAATAGAAGCAGCAATCAGCTGTTCGGATGAACATGGCAAGGTATCCGATCTGCAGTGTGCAGGTAAGAGTTCACATCAGCGATTTTGATTACCTTTGGTGGAACTCGGGTAAGGAAAGGTTGTGAGCTTGGATTGCTATAAGTTTCAGTGATAATGTCTTCTGTATGATGTCAAATATGTTATATTTATATTCCTCAAGTGAATTTGATATTCATGTAATTCATATATGATTAACATCTTTTGGATAATCAATGTTAATATAATTTGAGGAGGTATAAATAATTTGATTTAACTATGTCTTGGAAATATTTTTAGTCATACAATTAATGTGACATAAATATCATCTTATTAGATAGACTTTTATTTAATGTCATACTAAAGGTGTTGGATCTCATTTTTTCCTAATATAATGAATGTTTTAACACATAATTATCTGTCTTATATAAATAAATTTATTGCATTTATATTACTATCAAACTTTTTAATAAAAATTTTATTACGTGCCAAGTAAAAGTTTGTTTAGTGTTATGATTTTTATTTTATGTCAAGTAAGAGTTTAGGGATGACAATTGTGCCAAATAAAATTGCTCATAGAAGTTTTTGTTGCATATCAAGTAATATTATAAGAATTTATTAATAGTGAGTTTTGATTTTATTATCCCGCAAGCCTCAGTTTTTGTAGGGATATTTTTATGAGACTAAATTTCATGGATGGAAGAGTTTTTGTGTTTAATAAAGAGAAATATAAAAATGGTAGCATAGCTTGATTCGTAGGGAATGATCCAGAAATATCCCATATGAATTAGTTCTAAGACATATCAAGTTCTGTTGGCACTTATTCTTATTGTGTTTGTCCCTTTCCACTTTACACAATCAATACAGACTTGAAAGCCTGTTAAATCAAGGAATCAAGGATTCATTTATATAAGTGTCCTAAACATTTGTTGTATCACTTGAACTTGAATGCAAGTTTATTTAAACTTTAAAGTATTTGACTTCATCATCAACTACTGAAAATTAATTCTCAATTTCTGAAAGTATTCAAATTACACTCTTAACCGTTATTATCCACCAATACCGTTCACGATAATCATGTGTTTGCTGATGTGTATAAATAAATACCACATGTCATCACATGTGGCATCCACGTGTACCAACTTAAAATATATCAATTAAGGTAAAATCAACAGCACCCACATAAATTTTGGGGGGATGGGATACAGTCTGGAAGAGAGAAATAGAGAAAGAAAGAAAAGGGCAGAGAAAATGATCACCTTTACGCACTTCATACGCTAAAAAAACAATAATAAGATTTGCGAGACTCCAGGAACTAAATGAAATCTTCAATGAGGGGTTTGTAGAACAGTTTGTAAGTCTCAAGGACCTCCAGATACCACATTGCTTCTCTATCTGGAAATGATGAAAGATCCACAATCTTGTGAACCTGACATGAACAGGATAGTGGTATCAGTACGTTCTGACTATGCATCTTCTTCACATGTCTTTGAAAATGATGAAAAGTTCTATTTCGTACTCAGATTTGCATTTCGTACATTCAAATATGTTTATATCTAAAAGTATGTAATGTAGATATAAATGAAAACAATCTTAAGAAACTGATAATAATAAGAATGGATTTGAGTCTAAAAATAATAAAATTTTGTTTAAAATATTTTTTTAGAAAATTATTTTGAATTATTATTGAATACCAACCGACAATGCGATGATGCCTCCAGAAAATCATGCCTTCATATTCTTAATGTTTTGTAATAGTTTGATAATACTGTGCAATAATATTTTTGTAAAAATTTGATAATAACTTGATAATACTTTTAACATTTTTAAATCAACAGTATTCAAATAACATTTCGAAGTTACATTGTGCAATGAAAAGTGAGTACTGTATTATTTCAGTACCACAAAATATTATCAAAACACTGTATAACTACTTCAGTTCAGGGGCATGATGCCCACATGTAGCTACATATTAATATATGCCTTAACGTATAAAAGTTCATATTAACTTAAGAAATAAACTGATTTAGTAATCAGACAATTATTAGCAAAATATTTATATAGTTTATTCATAAGCATGTTGTGAAAAATAATAATGAAGCACCTATGTTTTTACAGGGTGTCTGCATAGTCTAACATAACTAATAAGAAAACATTTAGATAACAAGACTGCAACTTAAGGAAAATATAGAAAAAGTTGTATTCAAAAATACAGAAAACGGTATATTCTTATACTATCAAAAGTCCTACACTAGTAATATTCCAAGAAGTTATTCCTACTCCTAGGAGGATATGTCATCCTAGTAATTTAAATCATCCTACATTATTCCCCTGCTTCTTAAGGATTCAACTCTCAAGAGGAAACTTAGATATTTTTTGAAAAATGGTTGGATGTAATCCATTATGCAAATTTCATCTTTTGTGACCCATGAATTATCCAACTCAGGATGATCCTTCTACTTTACAGGAAACTTGCGATGACCTCCACAAGTGAAGAAACAGAAGCATCTGTAAGACATCTCTAAAGGAATTTGGTGCCCTGGGAACTTGCAAACGTGCAGAAACAGTAGTAGGTAAAGCAGGAAGGCTCAACGTTATTCACGTCAGAAAATAAATTTTCAATGTCGAAATCCTGTCTAGTGTTCACATGAATAGGTATGATCAAGCAAATATTAGGTCCAAATTCTCAAAGAATGGGGTAAGGGGCCATCGCTTGAGCATGTAGCTTTTTATTTTGGGAAGGGTATTGCTTTGGTTTAGTGCAAACTATGACATAACTATCAACATTAAACTCTTTAGCTCTATGATGCACATCAAGAATAAAAGTTTGTGATCTCATAGTAATTTGACGTCTAACCTCAACATGAAAAATTTTGCATATGTTGGGGAAATGATTCAATAGGTTCAAAAAGGTTAACATCATGAGGAAAAGGTGGCAAATCAATAAATTCACGTGTGAATAGCCATAAACAATTGTCAAAAGACTTTATTTTAGACCAACTAACAAAGTTGTTACAAGCAAACTTTGCAGGAGATAACATTAGATCCCAAGTACCTCTACTACAACACACCAAAAGAAACTACCAAGACTACAATTAACTATCTAAATTTGTCCATCAATTATGAGAAGCTGAAGAAAATTTCAATAAGGTACAAGAAATCTTACAAAGTGTCTTCCAAAAAATAACTTATAAATTTGACATCTCTATTAGACACTGGCAGGAAGCAGCACATGTAGCTTTACTACCACTCTAAATATCACTGCAACATGTATTGCATCATCTATTTACTACAAGGATAAAGTAAGCTATTTATGAAAACATATTCATAATTACAAAAATAGAATCATAACTTCTTAATTTCCTAAGTAATTTTAGATTCCATCCTCACATTCTTCTAGAGTTCATGTAGACGATTACAAAAAGTCAGTTGTTTGTTTTCCTGACCTTCTAAAATTAATACGTGGATATTGAAAAATGGCTTTAGCAACATCCCTCTAGCTAGCCAATAAAACCTTTTCTCAACCAACAAAATG
>NW_019014645.1:541270-560950 GCF_000150535.2 Carica papaya
CCATTAGACGGAGTTCTTCGTCATTTAGACAGATCAACACAACTCAAATACTTATAGATCAAAGAGTGTCGTCGGTGTTCCAACAAAAAGGCATTCTAAAAATGTTAGGGTTGAATCATCTCATACAATATAAGGAAAAACCCATAAATACAGTTGCAGATGCCCTATCCATAAGGGAACATAAGGAGAATTCTGCAAAAGTACTATATACAGTTACCGCCACTATTGTTGCTTGGGTAAGTGAACTATCTAAAAGTTATGCAAGTGACTCGGAACTCTTAATTTCTCCACAAGACATGCCTTTGTTCCACCTCTATAATGAACTCCTTCGATACAAGGGAATAGTAGTATCGAGCAACAATGAAAGTCTATGACACCAAATACTTTGATAATGTCATAACTTTGTCATAAAGAGTCAGTTATGGGTCAAAGCCATCCAAGAACGAGTCAAACAACACCTTTATTGACTCGACATGAAAAGGCAAGCCACTCAGTGGGTACAATAGTGTGATACTTTCCAACATCCTAAAAATGAAAAAAATGACCCTTTATGAACTCCTACAACTGCTACCAATACCTTCCCAAGTTCGGATGCACATACTAATGGATTTTATTGAAAAATTGCCCAAGTCCGAGAACAGAGATACGATTCTAGTGACAGTAGACTAGTTCATAAAGTAAGGTCATTTTATTTTTTTAAAGCATCCCTTCTCAACCCATGGTGTCGCCCAACGTTTTATGGAAACTATTCACAAGCTACAATGAGTGCTACAAGTCATAGTATCAGAACGAGATCCCTTGTTCATATCTCTTTTGGAAGGAATTAATGAAAATAATTGCAACTTATCTCCATTTCAGTATTGCATATTATCCTCAAACAAACATTCAGATTGAACAACTAAATCAATGCTTAGAGATGTATAGCTCATAATCAATCAAAAACATGGGCAAAATGGTTATCTTCTGCAAATGGTGGTACAACACAACCTACCACACGAGCCTTAAAATGACCCCCTTCCAAGCTCTTTACAGGTACGCACCTCCTCATTTTTTGGATATTAATGATTTCTCTCTAGCCTCCCTTTTGGTGGAAGAATTGTTAACAAAAAGAGAAGAGCCTAGCAAAAGAATTAAGAAATAACTTCTAAAAGCCCAAGCCCGAACAAAGTAATATGCAAATAATAATTGTTGTAATAGGATCTTCAAAGAACATGATTAGGTATTACTCAAACTGCAACTGTACAAACAAGGTACAGTAAGAAAGGCCAAAGGATCCAAAAGATCATCTTATTTCTACGTGCCATTTCAAATAATACAAGAGATTTGGATTAGTAGCCTACAAACTTCAACTACCCGTTAACTTTAGAATTTAGCCAGTGTTCCATATATCACAGCTCAAGAAATACACTGAAGGCAAAAGCAGGGTGATAAGAGATTACCATAAAGTACAAGAGAAGATAAACTCAATATTTGGCCGAGACAAGTGCTACAACACCAAGTCATAATGCGAGGATCTATGTCTATAAAACAAGTACTAGCACAACGGAAATAGACTATAATTGATGAATGGACTTGAAAAGATTATGATTACTTACAACAACAATTTCCACAACTCAACTTCGAGGATAAGGTTGATGTTCAAAGAAAATGTATTGTTAAGAACCACTTAGCAATCTACTACTGGAGGAAGGACAAAAAAGGAAATTCACCCACAAAAGGGTAAAATCGTCTTTTCACCATCCTGGAAGATTAGGGTTAAGGCTTGGCCGAATCAAACCCTAATAAATGAAGACAATTGTGAGATTGCCGCTGCAAGTCACAAGATCCGGGCAATTTCCACCCCCTTTATCGTTCATTCCTATCACTTACAGCCTATAAATAGACCATTCTTCTACGTAATGTAATCATCGAATAAAATTAGAATTATTTACCTCTAAAGTCTTCTCTTTTCTCTGTTCTTTCTCTTTTTTTCTCTTTTCTCTGTTCTTTCTCTTTTTTTCTCTTTTCTCTTCTTCTTCCTTTTACAGATCAAGACCATGCACCACTCCCATACAACCACCAATCGCCTAAATAAGGTGTCAGAAGTTCTAGACATGGTCTCTAATATGCAAAAAAGAAGAGAAGAGAGAAAAAGAAGAGAAATAATAGAGAGAAAACTTTAGAGGTAAATAATTCTGATTTTATTTTATGATTACATTGCGTAGAAGAATGGTCTATTTATAGGTCGTAAGTGGTAGGGATTAACGGCAAAAGGCGTGAAAACTGCCAGGATCTTGTGACTTGAAGCGGCCATCTCGCAATCGTCTTCACTAGTTATAGTTTGATTCGGTCAAACCCTAACCCTAATATTCTAGGATGGTGAAAGAACGATTTTGTCCCTCCATGGGTGAATTTTCTTTTCTGTCCTTCCTCTTGTAGTAGACTATTAAGGGTTTCCAGACAATAGCCTCCCCTGGAACATCAACCTTATTCTCAAACTTGAGTTGTGGAAACTGTCACTATAGGTAATCATAATCTTTCCAAGTGCATTCATTAGTTGCAATGTCTTCCCATTGTACTAGCACTTGTTTTATAGACGTAGATCCTCACATTATGACTCAGTGTCATAATATTTGTCATGGTCGAACACTGAGTTCATCTTCTCTTGTATTGTCAGGTAAAACCCTGATCACCCTGTTTCTACCTTTCCTGAATTTCTTGAGTCGCGATACAAGCAACACTGGTTGGACTTTAGAGTTAGGGAGTAGCTGAAGTTTGTAAGCTACTAATCCAATCTCTTGTATTATTTGAAATTACACACAGAAACGAGGTGATAGCTTGGATCCTTTGACTTGTCTTACCGTACCATGTTTGTACAGTTGCAGCTTGAGTAATACCCAATCATGTTCTTCAAAGCTCCTCTAACAACGATTCTTATTTGCATAAGGTTTTCTTCAGGCTTGGACCCTCAGAAGCTATTGCTTAATTTTTTGGTTGGTCTCTTCTCTTTTTGCTAACAATTATTCTATCAAAAGGAAGACTAGAGAGAAATCAGCAATGCCCAAAAAATGAGGAGGTGCATACCTGAAGAAAGCTTGGAATGGGGTCATTTTGAGACTCGTGTAGTAGGTTATGTTGTACCACTATTTAGCAGAAGATAACCATTTCATCCACGTTTTTGATTGATTATGAGTTATGCGCTTCAAATATATCTCTAAGTATTGATTTAGTCGTTCAGTCTGCTTGTCTGTTTGAGGATAATATGCAATGCTAAAATGGAGGCAAGTTGCAATTGTTTTCATTAATTCCTTCCAAAAGAGACTTGTGAACAAGGGATCTCGGTCTAATACTATGACCTGTGGCACTCAGTGCAGCTTGTGAATAATTTCGATAAAATGCTGGGCAACACCATAGGCTGAGAATGGATGCTTTAAAGGAATAAAGTGACCATACTTTATGAACCAATCTACTATCATCAGAACCATATCTTTGTTCTCGGACGTGAGCTGTTTTTCAATGAAATCCATTTATATATGACTTCAAACTTGGGCCACTACCGATTAACAGTTGTAAGAGTCCTGGGAGGGCCACTTTTTCATTTTTACAACGTTGGCAAGTATCACACTGTTGTACCCACTAGGTGACTTGCCTTTTCATGTCGGGCCAATAGAAGCATTGTTTGACTCATTCGTAGGTGGCTTTGACCCTTGTGTGACCCCTTATGGTGGAGTTATGACAATGTTGGAATATTTGGTGTCGTAAACTATCATTGTTGCCCAATACTACCATTCCCCTGCATTAAAGGAATTCATTAGAGAGGTGGAAGGAAGGCTTGCCTTGCGGAGAAATTAAGAGTTATGCGATAATTTGTTCTATGTCCGATCACTTCATAACTTTTAGATACTTCACTTACCCAAGCAGAGACAGTGGCGGTAACTGTGTAAAGTACTTCTATGGAATTCTCCTTGTGTTCCCTTTTGAATAGGGCATCTGCAATTGTATTTGTGCTTCCTTACTTATATTGTACGAGCAAAACAATTCTTATCATTGCAAGAATCAAGAGAAGACTTTAGAATTAAATAATTCTGATTTTAATCGATGATTATATTGCATATAAGAATGTTCTATTTATAGGTTGTAACTGATAGGGATGAGCGGCCAAGGGGTGGAAATCACCTTGATCTTGTGACTTGTAGCGGCAATCTTGTGATAGTCTTCATCAATTAGGGTTTTGATTCAGTCAAACCCTAACCTTAAATTTCAAGATGGTGAAAGGACAATTTTGCCCCTCCATGGATGAATTTCCTTTTATGTCATTCCTCCTATTGTAGACTGCTAAGACTTTCCTAACAATGCCTTTCCAAAATGAGCTTTTGGATTTAATTTTCCTTTAGACAAGAAAACTACAAAGCCAGAGAGAAAGCATTGCTTACATAAAGAACCCCACAAAAACGTTTTTAAAATTCAAGTTGACAAGGCCACAAAACAGAAGCAACTCTAGCTTTAATAGAAATTCTCTTACAGATAAGCTTAAATAGTCTATCCAGATATCCATTTTATGACCAACAATGTGGCCATCATGGTAGCGAAATGCATCATTAAACCAAGTATTAATGAAGAAATAGCTAGCTCGCAACATTAAATGAATTATTTTTATTCAATATGCTACTATGAAAAGTGTTTGATTTACCATCCAACCTTTCCAATAAGAAAATGATTCAATCTTCTAAAGGAACTTTTCAAAAATAAAAAGAATACTATTAAGAGCACCAACGTATCAACCCATATAAAAAATTTTACAACTTCATCAATGTATCAACCGAATCCCCTAAATTCTCACTAGAATAGAGGGGGATGACTCTTAATAAAAAAACCTAAAGTCTGAAATTAAGAGCCCAATTCTCTCAAAAGAACATTTTATATCCTCAAAGATTCTTATTTTCCTCTCTATCCTAACAACTCAAAGGATAGCCAAAGGGATAATGCTGAGATTGTTGTCGAAGCCTTATCCCCATGCATACCCTTTCAAACACCAAACCTGATAGAAGATAGAACAACATGAGAGAAGATGGTTGATAGATGCTGCAGGTCTCTTGCATAAATAACATCAATTTGCAATTATTTTTCCCCTCTTGATCAAGTTATCTGTGATACATACATCATCGCATTGCCTCCTAGGAAAAGAAAGCAATTTTATGAGATGCTTTAACCTCCAAATCAATTTCGACAAGAAATCTTCGAAAATTCTACTGCTTGCCGCCAAATGGTAGCAATAGGATTTTACCAAAAAATCCCTTTTTGGCGCAATTTCTACCTTGACTCATCCAGGACATCAGAGTCTTCCCTATTGCGAAAAAAGAATGCAACAAACCAACATATTCATTTACCTCCCACTCATTGTGGTTCCTTACCAGATCAACTACCTAGGTTCCACTACCCTCTTAATTGGAGAAAGATCTTGTTGTTGTTGCCTTCTTATTGCAAGCAAAGGAATAAATTTTGGGGAATTGTTGCCTTAATATACCACCTTCCATCCATTCTTCCAACCAAAACCTCACATCTTGCCTTGCTTTGACCTCCCAAGCTATTTCATCTTGGAACTCATCTCTTCCGATACCAATTTTCCTCCATAAGCTGACTGAAAGAGACCTACTTGAAGTCCTTGTATACCACCTGTTACTATCAGTGCCAAACTTAGCTCTTATTACCCGCCTGTAGAAACTATCTCTCTCCTTCATGGATTTCCATAGCCACTTTCTTTGCAGGTTTTATTCAGCCCAATCATTGACTTGATACCAAGACAGCCCCTATTATATGGTTCTTTGATTGCTTTCACCAAGCAACTACATGAAAACTCCTTTTTCCACTCGAATCTTCCCCTATGTATCTGCATTGAATAGCTAAAACTGCTTTATCACTATCACTGGAATGGTCAAGAACGATAGAGAATAAATCGGTAGATTGTAAAGTGTAATCTTGATGAGAGTCAGTCTTCCCCTTTTTGACAGGAAGTTCCTCTTCCATCTTGCTAGTCTCGCTTCAATTTGCTGATAATAGGATTCCATGTGGAGATATATTTGAATTTAGCATCCAGGGGGAGAGCCAAATACTTCATAGGAAATCAGTCCCTCCATACCTCAGAACACTAGCCGGGCTTTCTAAATCCTTCCTATCCCCTATCCAGACCAACTCAGATTTTTGACACGTTTATTTTGATCCTAGAAACAACTTGGACACAAAAGAACACACACCTCATATTCACTAAGAATTGTGGTTCAGGCTTACAAAACAGAAGCGTATCATTTGCAAAAACCTATCTTCAGGCCCAGGTTGATGCACAAATGGGCCTGTTCTATCCTTCTTAAAACCTATCTTTGGGCCCGCTTGTTTTGGCCCAATGCGAGGCAGGTGTTGAAATTTGAGAAAAAAAAAACCTGACCTGTTTTGGAATCAGATCTCTTCTTCTTAAACCATGAACCTGCAATAGTCACTGTTTCTACAAAAGCCTTCACCTTTTCACCCATCGACCGCCTCCCCCTTAATCCAAATCTTCACATTGCATTCAGGACAGCACAGGTTGCCCATACCATTGATACTTGGCCTCTGTCTTCTTCCCCTTCAGAAGATGTGTTAGAAACCTCCATGCTTCTCTTCCAGGGAGGTGCAAAATCCCTGCCAAGCAACCCACTAACTGCCTTCGCCATCCTCCAACAACCACTAGCTTCCCCACCCTCAAGGATATAAATCCTCCTTTTCTCCTGCATTCTTTCAGCAATGGCAAGTTCCTACTGCTTCTGTTTACTCCAATGACATCCATAAAGTATGTTTACTACCCACCATACTTCTAAACTATGATGCATCTCCTTTCTCCCAAGAGAATTGTGTAAATGAACTGACCAACCACTCTGTCTCCTTCTCTGAAAAAAAAAATTGAGGAAAGAAAACCTCTTCCATTTTCAGTAATGCTGATGCAATCCACCTTCTCCAGTCAAAAGATTTTCTATCAATGACCAGAAACCTCTTAGACGAAGGAGTCGACATGAGAGAAGGGAAAGAAAAGTTATCTTGTCTAGAAAGTAATCTTCTAAAAAGAAACTAAGAAACATTACCTTTTATAAATCAGCTTATTATTCGCATAAATTAGACAGAGAATCAAAGAACAGCTCTTAGTTTTTTCAATAGTCTTTTTCACCAAATTCAACATGGTACACACAGGATACTTCCCCATCCAACATTGTGAATACCTATGGCCACAAACCTGAAACCAACGAGTGATTTGTAAAATAAAATATATTACAGGCAGATGATGCCTCTCTAGTGAAATTAAATGACATCCCATAGCCTCGAAACACCTACGTAAATGAAATATACTTACAGCCATTGGTCCAAACTGAGTAAAGTTTAACAAATAACTAACAGGGAAAAGACCTTTCCTAGATATGGATTTTGTCTTATTTGCAGCAAAGTACATGTGGGTCTTGAGAATTTTGATAAGTTTTACCCACAATGAGAATCCAAATATAGGACACAGGTCAGGTCATTAAACATGAAACCTTAATCACCCATGCTCAAGAGAAATTTTCTTAAATTACTGTCATTTTTTCAAGTATCCAAGAAACCAAAACAAGAATTAAGAGTGTTATGTAATTTTCCAACATAACAAAATGAGAGGCATATTTGAAATTTGTATATGCAAAAACAAAGTGCATATTGAAAATAATGACTGAAAACGATGACATTAATTCAGAAATTGACCTTAATTATAGGAATATCACTCGTACGAACAAGATACCCGCCAACCACCATCACGTACATTCCTGCACAGACACAATAACCCACCATCACTTCATCAAGCAATCCATAAATACTGATAAGCCATAAAAATAAAACAAAATTAAGAAAAACTACTAAGTCAAAAACCTGAATTCCATGGACGGAGACGGAACTCGCCGGCTAGGCCAAGTTCGACAATGCCCGTCCCGTCATCAAGAAGCAGACGAGAGTCATCACCGCCGGCGGCCGAGAGCAGAACGCCCTGTGCAGATGGTGAGATTACAGGGAAATAGAAAAAAAAAAGGAACTAAAAGAGGGGAAATGAAAAATAGGACCTGTAACCAGGCTCGCTGGAAGAGGATGCCACCGAGGGTTAGGGCGTTTTGCGAAGGAGCTTCTCGTGCATCCTTCAACTGTGCGCTTAGCACTTTTAACGCTGCCAAACTGTAATCCATTTTCTATTACTCTAATATCAAAGAGGCTCTGGTAAATTAACCAAGCAATGGAAGGTCAAGGACCAATTTAGGAAAGATAAAAGGTCAAAGATCAGAAAACATTTTTGTTTTGCACCGCCGACCAGCTACTACCAATTACTCTTTCAAACACTGTGATAATTGTTCTGCGAAATTTCCATGACTGAAGTTGAAGATGCAGCAGTAGAAAAGACCATGATAAACGATAAAGATGCAAAATTTCCATGACAAACTGTAGTCCATTCTCTATCACCTAATCACCCATGTAATTGGTGTGCACAGCAAGTCAATTATATATGATGTATATGGAATATTACTGTAATAATCTTAAATTTAAAGATATTATATTATTATTTTAATAATGATAAAAATAGTTTCTGCCTTTTTTCATTTATTGCAATTGAATAAATATTTAAATTAATAAAATTGCAATTGCAGCAAATGCCTAAATTCTTTTAAAAAAAAAAATTAAAAGTCTTATATACTATACAATGAAAATATGATCATAATAAAAATATAAATATGAAATCCTTAAAAGATCAAAATAATATAAATACTAGTAGATCCAAATATATTCATATAAATAAGTTATTTAATACTAAAGAAATTAAAAATAATACTCAATATACGAACAACTTCACTTGGTTAATTGAGTACAAGATGTTGAATAAAAATTTAAACAATAACAATCGTTTTAATTTATTTAATTCTATTATAGATAACTACACGTAAATAATTATATTATTTGACTAAGAGATTAAATGGTATGTGAAGATGACTTAGTTAAACTAATTATTATGATAAACTCCATAAAATGGAATGAGTAATAATTAAATACAAATGATTCCCACCAAATTACTCTCTATTTATTGATTCAAAAAAAAAAAAGAAAGGAAAATTCTACTCTTGATTATGCAAGAATTATGTAATCCTCACATAATTATGTAATTATCATCCAATAAAAGTGAAAAAGCAAAAATACTAACTCTGGCAATGTTTATGGAAAAGTAAGTCCAATTACGTTGCGCATAAAACAAATACAGAAGGAGGAGAGTGTTGCAATTACAAGTTGATGTCCAAATCCCAAAAACACAAAAACTAAAAACATAGTATTTCTTGGAGCAGAATTCAATAGATAAAGAACTTGTACAGTTCAAGAGCGGAAATTGGCTCTTACAATATAAAAGAGAAGAAAGATGACCAAAACATCATGGTTCAAAGCATAACGATGAATACTGGTACATTGATGATGATTAGAAAACGAGAGAGATTCCAGCAGTCAAGAGATCATCCGATAGAATCTTGTTTGCAGCCTCTGATGGATGAAACCCATCCCAAAACACATATTGACTTGCATTTGCACATGTCCCAACTGATTTATGATTGCACAATATTGATGTCTCTAGCAATCCTGTCCCACAACAAGCTTTTCTTGCCTCTACAAACCCTGCATTACAACAAATTCCACCATTTTCTTTTTTAATTAGTTACCTACACCACCCAAATGTCTCTCTTATATATTCATATGTACGCTAAGTTTATAGTTGTTTTGAGAGTATAGATAATTACTCTAATTCACATGGATTTTACCATTATCAGAAGGGTTAACAACAAGATTATAAAGAGGTTGGTAGATATCCAGGACGACCAAATTGAGGCCCCTAAGTCTTTTTGTCAGGCCTTGAGATGTGGCATTCAGCTTGTTGTTGAAGGAGACAGCATCATTGTTTAGCCTGGTTACGCACAAATTGCTGTCAGCGCCAAAAATTGTAATGGCTGCAGGGAGGCATCCCAGAGGTGGCAGTGTCGTCACTCCAATCTTCCTTGCGCCTAGCATATACAAATCCTGCACAACTAACTCGTTACTACTATATAGAACAATTAATTTTATCAATGTTCCCATCTATTTTGGATAATCAATTCCTTCAATTATTTAAGATGAATCAGAGACAGAATTCTACATCTTGAATCCTATGTAGCACAGTTGTCTTAAAAGTAAAATTAGCATAAAGCTTATTAGCTTTATACTTGATTCACACTTTGTGGGAAAGGGACATGTGTCTAGTAATTTTAAATTTTAAATTATCAGTTCAGACCTGTACAAAATTTTCGTAGGATTGCAAGAGAACGTCCGAGAATTGATCGGGTGTGAAAGCCTTGTAAAGCAAAGGATTAATGTAATAATTCTGGACAAAGTCACTGCTCCCACCACTAACAAGATAGAGAGCACCAGATATTATTTCTGAAGCATTTGATTTCCCTGCAATCTCCACTAGCTTATTCTGGTACTCCTTGTAGTTTTCCACCTGCTGACTTAAACTGATTGCATGCTACAAAATAATCATTTTCACAACATCAGTTTTAACCCAGACTAACTTGTATACATATATACATATAAAGTACTTAATTGCCTATACTTACATACAGCTTTGCTGTAGTATCATAATACCCAGAAGCTGCAGAGGCAAAATTGGCACCAGTTAGGAGTTTTTTTCCTCTGGCATTTTTGCTGAGATAAGGTGGAGGATAAGTAGTGAAGCCAAGGTTCTCCGCTGTTTTATATATATATATATATATATATGACACTGATGATTAGCAGACCCATGCTAGATATATACAAAAATATGTATATTATAATGTGATATGTTATAATTAAGAAGGTACCTGTGAAGTCTGCAGCCAGTTTTCCATTGCAGAACCTTCCAGTGGGTCTGTGATTGACAAAGTCTCTTCCGTAAGGAGGGAAGTTTGATTTGATAAGAGTGTAAATGTGATTGTTGTTGCCCGCATCAACAACAGAGTCACCAAATATGAACATTGCAGGAACAAGAGGCTGGGAGTTTGCAATAATGGGCAGTAGCAAAGAAAGAAGAGGAATTAGAATGGCCATTATAATGCTAACCCAACTGCTTCCACACATTCAGCTTATAGGAATATGTGTGTGTGTGTGTGTATACGTTGTTATATAGAGTTATTGGAAATGGGTAAATTTAAAAGTGGGTATTGGTGTACCATACATCTTGAATCGTAAACACTATTAATGGGAATTGTTTGACAAGGGATTACAAGAGTGTTTGATACGTATGTATATGTGTATGTGTGTAAAGTAGAGAAGAAAGAAGAGGGATGAAAGGGTTTTAGTGTTAAACAAGTGGGAGTGGTTTCAACTAAAATGAAATGGTGTATGTCATTTATGTAGGTGAGTGTATAGAGCTAGCTGTAATAGCTTCAAACTCACACACCCTTTGGCTTGCAACTATGCATTTGCAAACTTGAATTTAAACACAAAAGATAAATAAATAGGTGCAATAATTTTCTCAGTTGCACACTTCAATTCCTATTGTTGTACTGTGTGCCCTTATTTACTTCTCTTTCAGTTCTCCAATCACTTTCAAATCCCTTGTCTTCATTAACAACTTCATTTTTTAAAAAAAAAATGATTTGGGAGGAGATCTCTTACATTACCTACAGTTTGTTAGTATAAGGTTCGTAAGATTTTGTTTTACCTTTGGTAAAAGAAAACAAATAATTAAAGGGTTAATGGTAAAATTAATCATTCACTTTTGATTTTTTAACTGTCGTAATTAAGTTCTTGAGTTTTCTTTTTTTTTTTTTTTTCTCAAATCAATCATTCAATTAAATTGTATTGAATCTAAATCATTTTTTTTTTCAACATTTATTTTACTAAACTTTGCCAATGTTTTGTACACTTACTAATAAAATAAAATTTAGAGAGAATTATGTTTTCATTATATATTAAATATATTTATAAAAAATTTAATAATATTAGATAAATAGAATGTTACAAGAAATCTTTGTCAAATTTATCGAGCTTAATTTTGTCTAGTTTGAACGTATTTTTAAGTTAAGTTAAAATTGTTGAATTTCTGAATAAATTTTACCAAATAGTACACTATTTTTTAAATTTTGTTGTCAGCTCACAACACAAAACACCAGTTCATGCCCAAACCAATCCTCAAATCATAAAGAAATAGTTTTCTAGAGAATACTAAAAATACTATTCGAAAATTTTCTAATTTTTATAGGTATTTTGATTATTGTTTTATTTTACTATTAACTGATATTTCATGTTTTTTTTAAAAAAAAATAAATTACATAAAAAAAATTAAAAGAACATAAATCCAAAAAGATGCCAAAATTTTGGCATATGATTGATGCTGTTTGCATTGTTAATTAATTTCTTACATATTGAAGCTTTAGGAGTCTATTAGATGCCCGAAGAGGGTGAAATAAATTCTTAAGAATTTTTAGTTACATAAAAAATCTTTACTTGTTCCTTCATATAATTTTGTAATAATTTTGACTTAGAAATGTCGAATAAAAAGGTTATAAATTTTATAAATATATTTACTCTCTCCGTACATATATATATATATATATTTATGTATTTATAGCCCATCTCGTTCATTATATACAGTTCTTACCCCGTGATGCCTCCTTTTTCCTTTACATTTCAATCGGAATTATGGGGATGATGATCACTAAACCTGATATATCACCCACTCAGTACTCTTTTGTTTTTCATTGGTAAAAACGGAGATCTAGAGATAAAAGTTATTTTCTTGGTGATTTCTACACTTATTAAACTTCATGGTATATTTTGACCAAGAGGAAAATAGTAAGAACAAAAAAAAAAAGAAAGGAGAAGAGGAAGAAAGGAATCGATTGAAGTAATAAGGTATATTTTGAATTCGGAACTTACTTTTTCGTTTCTTGAAGTTAAACTTTGTTTTGCTTAAAGTATCATCCCCTGTATGCCTAGAAATCAGACGAACAAAGAGTAGTAACTTGGCATATTTGTCGATAGAATTAGCATGATGATTTTATATGGGTTTGATAGAACCACGGTGTCTCTGTTTTGTTGGGAATTTCTTTGTTTTTCTGGATTGATGTTGATCTGGTTTAATGGAGTATGCATTCTGGTGTCACAATATTCACAAAAATTAATCAAAATGACCAAGAAAAATGAGTTTGAGATTTGTTGAAATTCCCTATATTAGTTAAAGAATGTTCATCCTTCTCTTTTTCTTTTATGCTATAATGGTTCGCGATTTAGGTAGCATCATGATTCCATTTTGTTTTTAATGTTTTGCTCCACCCTGTTCCCGCATCACTTCTCTGATTGCTCCACACTGTTCCGTTTTTAAAGATAAACTCCAGTCGGTGTGTCTTTTGCTTTCAGTAGCTTTCGAAAACTTTTCTTTCCTTCTGTCGGTGTCTCTCTGGACTGTTTCTCCGATTTTCCCTTCAATTATTCTGGTTTTAGCCTCTTCTGCTTGTTTCGCTCATTCTCAAGCTATTTTGAGTAAGGGATTACAAGAAGAAAAGATGGGCTAATTTACGCATGGTGTCAGTTTCTGAATTGGGTTTTTAAGGCTTTCGTCTGATTTCAAAATGAACTTGCGAGAGATGGATTTGCTTGATTGAAAGTCGAGAAAATTCTCAAGGTTTGGATGGGTTTCTTTTCTTAATTATTGGCCTGGGGAAGAACTCAATTTCAGTGTCGACAGTTCTTTATAATTTAAACTAATTGAATGTGAAGACTATTGGGTTGAATAACACAAGTTCTGCAATTTCAACTTGGTGTTTTAACATCTTCTACTTCTCAGCTTTGGTTCATGACAGCTTTCTATAGAGTACGCTTCTTTCTCCAAGATGGAAATCAAGCAGTTTAGTATGTTGAAAATGGCTGGTGCTGCGTTTAGTCTACTTCTATTAACGCATTTAGAGATAATATTTGCATCCGGGTTTGTGATACAATCGAATTATTGTGGTTCTATCTACCTAGCCTACTCGATTAATTCGTATAGAGATGAATCGTTTTATATAAATGGGAATCCAGTTGACAAATTTTTGTTCTATAAAATCGTTCAGTTCCACTCTGCAAATGGATGCATCCTCAAACACTCTTCCTGGAATGATTATTTGATACAATACGAAGATCACAGAGATAAAAGATACCCAATTCCTGATACTTTAGTGACCACCAGATATGATCAAATAGTTACCGAAACAGTTTCTAAAGAAGATATGATCAAATAGTTTTAGTAGTTATTTGCAGTTTATTGTATTAGGAAACAGTTATGTTTTCTTTTCTATCGAAGGAACTATTATGAAAATTATTTGGCAATAAAATTATGGTTGATTTCTCACCCTAAGAGAAAGTTATCTGTAATTTATTTATGTTCTGATTGGCACCCTACTAATTGGTATCGGAGCAGGCATGTCAGCTAACAAAGAAAGAACAAAAAATTTAAAAGTAAGTGTGGGGGCTCTGTAAGATCACCTCAGTTGAATGGAAATCGATGTGGCGGATAAACTCCACACGATTGAAGAAACCCTTTGGCGCTTGATAGAAACTTTAAGCCTTAATAAGGAAGGTTACAGCAGTAACGCGGTCGGCTGATAAGGCTAGGAATGGCCGACCAGAGAAGGTGGCACAGATTGCATTAAAGGACTCTGACCATCGTTCGGTCCTCGACTGGGACGCATCGATTTCCTGATCTATGACGGTTCCGATCCCACCGAATAGCTAAGCCGGGCTGAGCAGTTCTTTGATTTGAAGGACACGCCGAAAGCAAATAAGGTGCGTTGGCAGCTTTTCATCTGGCTGGGGAGGCAAATCTGTGGTCGTAGTTGCTGAAGAAGGCGCATAAGGAAGGAGGAGGAGAGTTAGACTTGATCGGGTTTGTGAATGAACTTTGGGCTCGTTTTGGGCCAACAGAGTATGTAGCGCCCGGACCGAAAAAAAAAAAAAAAAAAAGCCACGTCGGTAGCCACGTCAGCAGGCCCGGTCAGCAGTCCCGGCCAACCGGGACCTGCCACGTGGCAAAACCACGTCGTTCCAAAAAGGGCCACGTTGGCGATCTGCGTGGGCGCGATTGGACGGCCCAGATCAAACGTGCGATCGGACGGCCCAGATTCAATCAAAAACGGACGGCCCAGATTAAAACAAAATGGACGGCTGAGATCAAAAGGCAAGGGGTTATAAATAGAACCCCCACACCAGACCACAAACCCTAGCCGCCTGCCGCTCGCCGGAGAAGACGAACCAGAAGCCGGCTGCCGCCACCCGCCGCCGCACCGGAGGAACTTCCGACCGCCGATCGAGGTAAATTTCGTACCCCCGACTCGTTTTTCCACGCTGATTCCTCATGTGGCCAAATCGGAGCCAAAATCCTGGCCAAACGGCCGGAATGCACGGCCGAAGCCCAGCGGCGCCGCCGCGCCCTTCTCGGTTTTTGCCTCCGATGAGGCCCTTCCCGGCCTCCGTTTGATGCAATTTTTATATCACCGTGATCACCACTCTTTTCTCTACAGGTTGACCGGAGCCGAATCACCAAAACACGAACCTCACCGGAGAGCCGCCGCACCCGAGAGCGCCGCCGCCGGTAAGCTCCGTTTTTCCGTGATTTTTTGGCCCCCCGAGGGCCCTAGGGTTGTTTTCTCGCAGGGACCGATGCGAGTGTGGCCGAATACGGCTGGAAACGGCCGAAAACAGCCAACCCGAGGTGAATCGCCGCCGCCAGCGGAGGCGCCGTCGCCGGAGCACGGCGGAGCCGCCGTGCCGGAGTTGCGATTTGGGCCGAAAGGGGCCCTGGGCCTAATTTGGGATTTTTTTTGGAACACGTGCAGGTACCAGTAGTACGTTTCAGTTCCCCGAGGAAAATTCAGGGAAAATTAGGGACAGCCTGCAAGCGCACTGTGAAGCCGTGTTCGGACCCCGAAACGAGTAAGGACCCCTCACCCTATTTCCTATCACGGTATTAAAGTTCAATAAATGATAAAACGGTATTTCATGAATTAACGAATGTGTGAAATTGCTTAAGGTCGCTAATAGAGCCCGAGTCTAGTGTGTTTGTCGGTTAACTGTTATTTGGCCTGTTTTACAGTTTTAAATGCAGTATGAGGTTTGATGTTTTCATTTTATAGTTTCGTGTGAATATTTTACTGTTTTACTGATTATGGATTGAATGACTGGGATATTAATGCTTTATGTTGTCTGTTTGGCATAAATTACCGTTTTGCTTGTTTGTATGTGGATTGATGATGCTGACTGAGGGAAAAGAGAATGAAAGATTATGTAAATGGGTAATTGTATAATGTGGTCAGCCTGACTAGATATCCTGGGAGATGGTGGACAGACCGGGTCCGTAGGGAAGCCTACCGAGATTGTGGTCTCCCATACCGGACGGGGTATGGAGATCTTATATGTTTTGGCGCCCATATCGGACGGGGTATGGGGACGGCCCGTTTCACCCTCATACCGGACGGGGTAATGAGGTCTATGGTTTGGCGCCCATACCGGACGGGGTATGGGGACGGCCCTGGAATATGATTTCAAGTGTTAAGGGTTAACGGGTAGCAGGACCCCTATGGATCCCCATGGATACTAGTGGGCTGGTAAATGAGGAAAATATGTTGTGTAACGATTGAATTACGAAGAGTGTGATAGGTATTATGTTATACAGTTCATATATATGTTTTCATGATGATGATGATCTTATTGCTTTCGTATATTGTTTTATGAATTTCACCGAGGTAAGTAAATGGTAAAAGTTTTATTTTCGATAAAAGAATTTGTTGTAAATTATGCTCCATTGGTCTTTTTGTGTTTTCTACCCACCTTTACCTCCGTGACGGTGAGATATCGTGATGTCTTTACTGGGCTAGTGTAGCTCATTCCTTATTTAATCATTTCAGATCAAGAGGACATTGTTCCCGAGCCAGTTCCGCAGGAGGACGACGAAGGGGACGCCTAAAGACTCCATAGTCACATTCGTAGTTTTTACTTTCGAGTTTTCTCCCTTAGGTAGTTTGATCCTTTATATTTTGTGAGCACGTTTTTTGGTTTTGGTGTAAGGGATGTTATTCAAATTTTGACTTCGCTTCCGCATTTGATATTTATAATACAAATTCCATTATGAATTACCGGGGCTGTTACAGAGTATGAAGATGCTGATGAGGCCCTATCCAAGTTAAGACACACTGGGCCATTTCGTGAGTTCTAAATGGAGTTCGAGTGCTTGGGTAATTGGGTTCGAGGCTGGACTCAGAAAGCTTTGGTGGGCTCTTTCATGGGTGGCCTCCAATTTGAAATCGCAGATGGGATCCATCTATTTGGCCCCAAGACTCTGAAAGAGGTTATTAGCCTGGCCCGGATGAGAGAGGATCAATTAGATTGGCTGAGGCAGTCTACCCGAATCGGACGACTCAACTCTAATACACAGACACAAACACTAACCAAAGCCGACCTTGACCAAACGGCTATCTGGGGAGGAGATGCAGAAACGGTGAGCCCATGGTTTATGCTTCAACTGTGATGAAAGATTTGTTGCCAACCACCAATGTTGTGAACTGCAATTATTGCTGCTAGAAGGAGAAGAGGAAGAAGTGGGACTGGCAGCAACTGAAGACCCAAAAATTTCGCTTCATGCTTTTTCAGGATGGTCGTTTGACTGGAGCATGAAGACTGTCGCTTCCATTAACAACCAAAAAGTGGTGGTCCTCGTAAATAGCAGGTCAACTCACAATTTCATCAGCAATCGACTCACCAATCAGCTTCAGCTTTCTGTCATTCCGACTGATCCATTTTTTGTAAGAGTAGCAAGCGGACAACCCATGAGCTGTCAGGGAAGATTTGAATAGGTTCCGGTGGAAACACAAGGTATTAAATTCTTCCTCACTTTTTATGCATTGCCCTTGATCGGATTTGTAACGGCCCTGGAAATTTAGAATAAAATATATGTATTAAAAATGTCAAATGCGGAAGCGTAATAAAATTTTTGATTAACATCCCTTACACTAAAACCAAAAACGTGCTCAAAGTATAAAAGAACAAACTAACTAAAAGAGAAACTAGAAAATAAAAACTATAAATATAACTACGGAGTCTTTAGGCGTCCCCTTCGCTGTCTTCTTGTGGAACGGGCTCGGGAACAATGTCTTCCTTATCTGAAATGGTTAAATAAGGAATGAGCTACACCAGCCCAGTAAAGACATCACACTATTCACCGCCACGGAGGTAAAGGTGGGTAGAAAACACAAAAAGACCAATGGAGCATAATTTATAACAAATTCTTTTATCAATAATAAAATCCTTTACTGTCCACTTACCTTGGTGAGATCCATAAAACAACATACGAAAGAAATAACATTATCATCATCATGAAATCATATGAACTGTATAATATAATACTTACCACACCTTTGCATTTCAATCATTACACAACATATTTTCCTCATTTACCAGCCTACTAGTATTCATGGGGATCCATAGGGGTCCCGTTACCCGTGAACCCTTAACATTTATAACCTGATTCCAGGGCTGTCCCCATACCCCGTCCGGTATGGGCGCCAAAACCGTGAACCTCAATACCCCGTCCAGTATGAGGGTAAAACGGGCCGTCCCCATACCCCGTCCGGTATGGGCGCCAAAACCATGAACCTCAATACCTCGTCCGGTATGAGAGTAAAACGGGCCGTCCCCATACCCCGTCCGGTATGGGCGCCAAAACACATAAGGTCTCCATACCCCGTTCGGTATGAGAGACCACATTCCCGGTAGGCTTCTCTACGGACCCGGTCCGTCCACCATCTCCCAGGATATCTAGTCAGGCTGTACACATTATCAACTATCAATTCACATAACCTTTTTGCCATTTTTCTTGGTTTCAATCATCCAAACACACACAACATGTAAACCAATAATGGACACCAAATAAGACAACACAGTATTGGGTTAAACATAATACCAACCATAATAAAAGAAACCATGATTCATGCATACGAAACCATAATATAATTACATCAAACATCATGCTGCATTTAATAATGAAAATTAAATCAAACAATAACAGACCAACACAGAATCATACTCGGGCTCCATTGGTAACCTTAATCAATTATACATCTATAAAGTCACACAGTATAGTTTAATTATTTATTTAACTTTAATACCGTGATAGGAAATAGGGTGAGGGGTCCTTACTTGTTTCGGGGTCTGAATACGGCTCTACTGTGCGCCTACAGGTTGTCCCTAATTTTCTCTGAATTTTTTTCGGGGATCTGAAACGCACTACTAGTACCTGCACGTGTCCCAAAAAATCCCAAATTAGACCTAGGGCCCCTTTCGGCCAATATTGCAATTCCGGCACAGCGGCTCCGCCGTGCTCTAGCAAGCGGCGGCAATTCGCCTCGGGTTGGCCGTTTTCAGTCGAATTCGACCACGCTTGCATCGGTCCCTGCGATAGAACAACCCTAGGACCCTCGGTGGGCCGAAAAATCACGAAAAACCGAAACTTACCGGCGGCGGTGCTCTCGGGTGCGGCGGCTCCTCCGGCGTGAATCGCGTTTTGATGTTTGGCTCCGATCAACCTGTAGAGAAAAGAACGGTGATCAAAATGGTATAAAATTTGCATCAAATAGAGGCCGG
>NW_019014645.1:590185-603168 GCF_000150535.2 Carica papaya
ATCTTGTCTTTTTATTTTATTTTTATGAAAATTTTGAAAAAATATAGATTTATGGATAAAATTAAAAATAATTTTTAAAAAATGGGTAAAACTGTAAATAAGGGAGGGAGTGTTTTTGAAAAAAAAATTAAAACAAGAGGTAAAATCGCAAAAAAAAAAAATGGTCACGTGAGACAGCCACATCAACAGTAATGGCAAGTCAGAACATGTTGCGTGGTGGACACATTGACATCAATTCCACACGGAAGACCACATGGGCGATCTGCGTGCTAGTGAATCCAATGGCCCATATCGCATCCCATGCGTAGAGACAGCTAAGATGCATTTCCTCTTCACACAAGATCGAATAGTGAAATTGAATTCGATCGTGCAGTCTAAATTCATTCTCCAAATAAGAGAGATCCAACGGACGGGAGAATGTCACGTGTCCCTATATGAGCAGCCCAGATCGACTCGGGGAGGGTATTTAAACTTTTCGTTTCAGGAAACCATAAACCTAGTCGCACCAGTCTTCACTGGAGAAGAAGAAGAAGGGTGGCCGGGAAGAAACCAACCGCTGTCACCGCTGCACTAGAGCCACCACTGACGCTGAAAATGTATTTTTCCCCTTTTTCATACAGAATTCGATTTTAAACCTACTCACACCCATATCGGAGCTAAAAAGCTAACACGTGAGCCAAAAAACACGAGTGGAGCTCTGTCGAGTCACCGCAGCTGAAATCCAAAACCTCTTCTGATGAGCCCCTTCCCGTTTTCTGTTTCTCTCAGTTTTCTAACCATTGTGTTCCTTGTCCCTTTTTGGTGCAAGTTGGCCAAAGGAGAACCCCAACAGCGAAGGAGGAACGGTGGAGCTGCCACATCCAAAAACCCTTTCATTGGTAGGGTTTTGATTTTTGCCTTTTCCGGCAAACAGAGGCCTCCTACCTTAGTTTTTCATAGGTTTTCATGAAAACCGACCAAAACCGGCCAGGCCAAGAGGAACCACGTTGTGAGCAGAAGAGCTAGCGCCAAAGCATGGCAGCGTCGTTGTGCTGGAACCGAAATTGGCCGAAAAAATTTTAAAACATCTATTTTGGCTTTTTGGATTATTTTTGCATATGTGACGGATATTTTTAATTTTGTCCAGAAAAATTCAAGAAACCCAAGGACCGCCAAGAGGTGCAGTGAAAAGTACGGTATTTCAAACACCGATTTGGGGTAAAAATTCATCACCCTTTTTTTCATTATAGTAAATTGAAGCTTAATAATCGATAATATTGTGTTTTGTAAAAATTTAAAAAAAAAACCTTAAAATTAATTGCAGGTCACCAGTAGAGCCGGAGTCGGTCAGCTTATAATTACCCTAACTCATTTGCTTTGCCTATTTATTCTCTTATACTGCCTAAATTACTTATTGTTATACTGTGTACTTCAAATTGTAAATTTTAATTATTTTCTCATTTATTGATTGCCTAACCGTTATTTTTATCTATTGACTGATTTGAAATAAATACTCTAATTATATTTCTTGATGGTTAAAGTATAAATTTGTATTGTCTACTTAAATGTCGTTCTATTGATCTGTGAATATGAAATGAGATGTTGGTATGTGATTGGTGATTGGTTGATGATATGAATCTATGTATGAATGGCTTACTGATAACCTGAGAAATGGTAGACGGACCCAATATACAGGAAAACCTTACTGTGGACATTACCTCAATCGAACTGAGCTGAGAAGTCCCATACTGGAAGAGGTTGGAAGGTATAGTTCACCCTCATAACGAACAGAGTATTGAGACGGTGGCATGTTTGGCACTCATTACTGGATGGGATTTAGGGACAACTGATTAATTAAAAAATTAAAATATTGGGTTCACGTTTAGGATGGTATCCTTATAGACCTCCATGAGCACTAATGAACAGGTAAGAATGTAAGTTTATTGTTATTGTTAATTTAAATATGAAATCAAAATATGATTCGGGTTATTGCATTCGTAGGTCAGTTTTGAAAAATCATAAGGATAAGTTTGAAACTAACATTTTTATATAAAAAAAAAATTATTTAAGAAAGATAAATGGCTCCATTGGTTGTTTTATAATTTTTACCAACCTTTAATTTTTCTATCGGTATTAAGTGTAATATTCTTATTGGGTTAGTATAACTCATTTTTTTATTTAATTATTTCATATTAAGAAGACCAAAATTTAGATTCTGAACAGCAGGAAGGTTGTGAATAAAGGTTACCTCCCGAACCTCATCAAAGCTGCTCAGCAGAGGTTAACCCCATAGGATTTTTATTTCATTTTGTTTTAACTATTCACTATATTATTATGAACTTGTATGAATGGATATTTTCGTATCCCTATTGGGCATCCTGATTTACTATATAAGAAATGTAAACCTTAAATTCTAAATTATTTCTACTTATAGTTGATATAATTCAATATTTTTATTTCCTCAAGCTTTGGGCTTTAACAATTAGTATCAGAACTACATTCCTCGAAACTATTCCTTACATAAAGATTTAAAACACTAAAATACAACCCAACACTCAATCCTTTCTTATGAAATGCAATTACAAAGATCTAAGGAGAGGAAGACCTCCACTAAACCGAACAGCCCGGGATGGGTCATTTCGAGAGGATGTCGATCGACTCTTCGAGATGCTGGAGTGACTTATCTCCACCCAGTAGGCCTGGAAAGAGAGGAGGAAGTTGCCCGATCGCCCCCTCCCCCCTTTCCACTGCCACAGTATGAGTCACCCCTACAACAAGAAGATCTAGTGTCACCCCGATACAGTTCTATTCCTCTACCATTTCATCCAACACCATTATAATACAATCCGGTGCCCCCACCAAATAATCAGGTACTGCCATAGGGCTACCCCGTCCCTCCTGAGCATAATCCAATCCATCCTCAACGGGATCTAGTTGCACTCATGATGGACCCAAGCTATATTGAGAGATACAAGAGACTAAACTTATCTATCTTTGCAGGGCATCCTCTTTTGAATAAGCCGAGTATTAATTAGTCGAGATAGAGAAGACTTTCGTAACTTTTGGGTTGGTTCCCAAACAAAAGGTTGTCATTGCCACCTATATGCTTGAAAGTGAGGTAGGTCGCTGGTGGCAGCTGAAGCAGGCCACCCTGCCCATTCCAGTCACTTAGGAACAATTCATGATAGCCTTCAATATAGAGTACCTCTTAGAGCATCTTCTGCATTTGAAGAAAATAGAGTTTGCGCACCTGGTCCGGGGTGAGATAATAGTGTCTGAGTATGCCTGAAAGTTTCTAGAGTTGGGCTTATATTCTCCTGAGAATATGATGGATGAAGGCAGAAATGTAAGGAAGTTTTAGTGGGACCTCCGTCTTGAGATCAAGTAATAGCTGTATGTATTTAGTTCAGCACCTATTCAGCAGTTCTAGCCAAGGTACATCTAATAGAGAGGAACTTTTGTATTTTTCCTGCAGCAATGAGAAATTTCAGACCCCCGGTTTCACACCACAAGCCAGCACCTATTGCACCGACTCAGCAGAATAAGAGACATAGGCCTGTGACTCAAGTTCCTACTCAGGCTTCGGTAACAGGATATGGTAAGACTTGCTAGCACTGTGGTAAGGATCATGGAGAGCGACTCTGCTACCGTCTCAACAATATCTGCCGCATATGTAGAAGTGTCTAGCACTACGTGAGAGAGTACATGCAAAATCATAATCAGGTTAGACCTTCTATCCAAGATAGAGCTTAATCCCTCACCCAATAGGATGTTGAAGCCAACTCGGACGTGATACAGGGTATGTACACTATCTGTAATCACCTTACATATATTTTAATTGATATTGGTTCTTTACATTTTTTGTCTCACATGCTTTTGTAAAAAATTTGAATGTGTTACATAAAAATCTTGATTTTGTGTTGTTTGTGTATACTCCTGAGAATGTGACACTACTAAGCGAGGTCATATACAAAGCTTGTATTGAAGAAATAATAGATAGAAAATTGAGTGTAGACATTATAAAAATAGACACGGAGGATTTTAATATAATTCTGGAATGAATTGGTTAGCAGTGTATCACGCCACTGTAGATTATTTCCATAAGAAGCTTGTATTCAATTTTTCTAATGAAGATTTATTCACAAATTAATAAAAGTTTTATATATTAATCCCTCATGGAAATCACATTGTTTATATGACGCTTTAACTCGGTTGTTCTTTTCTACATTAGGCAAACCTAAGAAAGAAATTTGCATTCAAGAGATCCTTGTGCTCTGAGAATTCTCGGCTATATTTCCTGATGAACTATCCAGATTGCCAATGGATAGGAAAGTCGAATTTACCATAGATTTTCAACCCGGCACCTAATCCATCAGTTGCCTCCTACTGTATGAGTTGTGTAGAAATGGAAGAACTTAAAAAATAAAAGAACTTAAGAAATAGATGAAAAAATTATAGGATAGTGAGTTCATTCGATACAGTGTATCTCCTTGAGATGCTGAAGTCACATTTACAAGAAAATTGGATGGGTCCCTGAGGTTGTATATTGACTACAGGTGATTGAACAGAATCACAATCAAGAACAAGTATTCCATCTTCATGGTCGATGATTTTTTTTGTCAGTTACAGGATGTTCAAGTTTTCTCCAAGATAAACTTGCATTTGAGTTACCATCCGGTAAAGATCATGGCAGAGAACATTTCCAAGACAACCTTCAAAACCAAGTACGAACACTGAGTTCCTGATCATGTAATTTGAGTTAACCAATGCACCAGTCATTTTTATGGACTTGATAAACAGGATTTTTAGGCAGTTACTGGATTAGTTCGTCATAGTGTTTATTGATGATATCCTGATCTATTCAAAGATCATAGAGGAACACACTCAGCACCTGACTTAAGTTTTACAAGTTCTTAAGAAAAAAAGTTGTATTCAAAATTGAGCAAGTGTGGGTTTTGCCTCGAGCAAACTACTTTCCTATGGCACATAAAATCAAAGGATGGGATATTAATGAATCCCAAAAAGGTTGAGGCAGTACTCAATTGGAAGAAATTGTCTTCGGTTAAGGAGATTCGTAGCGTTTTGAGAATAACATATTATTATCGCAGGTTTATGGAAGGGTTTTCTAGTCTAGCCGCTCTTTTGACCCGAGTTTCAAAAAAAACGTCAAGTTTGAGTGGAATGAGAATTACAAAAGGAGTTTTACAAAATTTAAGAAGCGATTGACTACTACACCGATTTTGGCTCTGCCGAGTGGGATAGGTGGATACACAGTATATAATGTTGTTTCCTACCTAAGGTCGAGTTGTGTTCTGATACAGCATATAAAAGTCATAACTTATGGGTCCAAGCAATTAAAAAGTCATGAAAAGAATTACCTCACCCACGACTTAGAACTTGCAGCCATTATCCACTCTTTGAAGATCTAGCGCCACTACTTGTCAGTGGAGACTTTTGAGATTTATACAGATCATAAGAGCTTAAAATATATATTCACTCAGAAAGATCTCAACATGCGTCAAAGGTATTGGATAGAGCTCCTCAAGGACTACAATTTGTAGGATTTTGTATCACACGAGTAAAGATAATATGGTAACCGATGCACTCAATAGAAAAAGTACAGGTATGTTGGCTCACTTAATAATTTTTAAATGCAGGGTAATAAGGGATGTGCAACATATATGGGTTCAGGACTTGAAGAGGGTTACATGTTTAATCCATCTAACTGTCCATCCTGAACTAATTCAGAGAATAAAAGAAGCTCAATTGACTGATTTTACCCTAGTAGCTCTCAGGAAGGATACAAAACAAGGGGTAAATCTAAAATTTCGAGTCTCTACTAATGGGTTGCTCAGGTTCCAGGACAGGATATGTGTTACATATGACAGTGAACTAAAAATGGATATTATGACAGAGGCTTATAACTCAAAGTTCACCATGTATCCTGAAAGTACTAAGATGTATTAAAGTATACGACTCCGATTTTGGTAGAGCGGGATAAAAAGGGAAATTGTTGATTTTGTCTCCAAGTTCCTTGTATGTCAGCAGGTTAAGACAGAGCATCAATGCCTAGATGGGCTACTTCAGCCATTACCAATTCCGGAGTAGAAATGAGAATATATCACCATGAATTTTATAACAAAGTTACCTAAGGCACACTCGAGATATGATGTCATCTGGGTAATTATTACCGGCCTCATTAAGTTCTCTCATTTCTTGGTCATCAAAATGACCAACCCCTTAGATAAGCTAGCAAAGATTTATATCGGAGAGATAGTCAGACTACATGTAATTCTGGTGACAGTGGTATTCGTAAAGACTTCAAGTTTACCTTTTGATTTTGGTCTAGTTTTCAGCAAGCAATGGAAACGAAACTGTCCTTCAGTATCACATTCCACCCTCAAATAGATGGACAGCCGGAACAAACAATTCATACATTTGAGGATATATTTAGAGCTTGTGTTCTAGACTTCGGAGGACATTAAGATGATCATCTACTCCTGATAGAGTTCACCTACAGTAACAGTTACCAAGCAAGTATCGGCATGGCCCGTATGAGACATTGTATGACTGACCTTGTAGATCGTCGATCTATTGGGAAGATGTGGGTGATAGAAAATTATTTGGCCCAGATCTTGTAGAGGAGTTAATAACTAAGATAGTTAGAACCAGGAATAACATTTAAACAACTTAAAGCAGACAAAAGAGTTATGTAGACACACAGATGAGAGATTTGGAATTTGAGAAGGGTGATCGCTTGTTTCTTAAGGTCACCTCTTTTAAAGATATCAGCAGGTTTGGAAAGATGAGAAAATTAAAGCTCCAGTTCATTAGACTGTTTGAGATCTTGAACAGAGTTAGTACGTCCGCCTATAGACTAGTACTACCTCCAGAGCTATCTAGAGTCTATAACGTATTTTATGTGTTTATGTTACACAAGTACAACCCAGACCCCTTACATATCCTATCTCACGAGCCACTTGCACTCCATGAGGATCTATCCTATGAGTAGGTACTGGTAGGTATTTTAGACTGAAAACGCAGGGTGTTTCGCAACAGAGAAATTTACTTTGTTAATGTTCTATGGCAGAATCATGCGAAGGACGAGGCCACTTGGGACCTAGAATCGGACTTCAGAGCCAAGTACCCTCAACTGTTTGACTAATGAGAAGGCGACAAATTTGAGAGACCAACTTTTTTCTTAAGGAGAGGGAGAGTTGTAACACCTGAGCTCGAAAATTTGGCCTGAAATAATTTTACATTAATAATCTAATGCATTAAATAATAAAATTGTCTTTTTATTTTATTTTTATGAAAATTTTGAGAAAAATAGATTTAAGGATGAAATTGAAAATAATTTTTAAAAAAATGGTGAAACTATGAATAAGCGGGTGTTTTGGAAAAAAAAAATTAAAACAAAGGGTAAAATCGTAAAAAAAAAATATGACCACGTAGAACGACCGCATTAGCAGCAACGGCGAGTCAGAACGCGCCGTGTGGCAGACACATTGACATTAATTCCACGTGGGTGATCTGCATGCCAGCGAATCTAATGGCCCAGATCGCATCCCGCGCGCACAGAAGGCCTAGATGCGTTTCCTCTTCAGGCTCGATCGAACGGTCAAATTCAATTCGATCGTACGATCCAGATTCATTCTCCAAATAAGAAAGATCCAACGGACGAGAGAAGGCCATGTGTCCCTGCACGAGTAGCCCAGATCGACTCAAGGAAGGTATTTAAACTTTGCATTCTAGGAAATCCTAACCCTAGTCGCACCAGTCCTCATCGAAGAAAAAGAAGAAAGGCGGCTGAAAAGAAACCAACTGCCATTGCCGCCGCATCGGAGCCACTGTCGATGCCAAAAAGGTTTTTTTTTCCCTTCTCGTATGAAATTCGATTCTAACCTACCCACACCCATATCGAAGCCGAAAGGCTGACGTGTGAGCCGAAAAATACAAGCGAAGCTCGACTTAGCCACCACGATCGAAATCCAAAATCTCCTCTGATGAGCCCTTTCTCATTTCTCGTTTCTCTTAATTTTTTGACCATTATGTTCCTCGTCTCTTTTCAGTTCAGGTTAGTCGAAGGAGAACCCTGGCCGCGAAGCAGGAACAATGGAGCCGCTGCACCTGAAGACACTTTCGCCGGTAGGGTTTTGTTTTTCGCCTTTTTCCAGCCAACAGAGGCCCCCCTAACTTGGTTTTTCGTAGGTTTTCATACAAAATCGATCAAAACTGGTCAGATTGAGAGAAATTGCCGCAGTCCTGCCAGAACCCTAAATTGGCCGAAAAATTTTAAAAATATATATTTTGGCATTTTTGGGTATTTTTGGTAAATAACGGGTATTTTTATTTTTTGTAGAAAAAATCCAGGAAACCCAGGGATTTCTAGAAGGTGTAGTGAAAAGTATGGTATTTCAGACACCGATTCGGGGTAAGAATCACTTACCATTTTTCTCGTTATGGTAAATTGAAGCTTAATAATCTATAACATTGTGTTTTATGAAATTAGAAAAAAATCTAAAATTATTTACAAGTTATCAGTGGAGGCAAAACCGGTCAGTGTATAATTACCTTATCTCATTCGTATTGCCTATTTATTCTATTATAGTGCCTAAATTGTTTATTGTTATACCGTGTACTTTAAATTGTAAATTTTAATTTTTTTCTCGTTTATTGATTGTTTAACCGTTATTTTTATCTGTTGACTGATTTATAATAAATACCTCAATTATAATTCTTGATAATTAAAGTATAAGTTTATATTATCTGCTTAAATGTCATTCTATTAATTTGTGAATATAAAATAAGAGTATGCGATTGGTGATTAATTGATGATGTGAATCTATATATGAACGACTTATTCGGTACTCTGAGAAAGTGTAGACGAATACAGTCCATAGAAAAATCCTACTGTGGACATTACCTCAGTCGAAACGGGCTGAGAAGTCTTATACTGGAATGGGTTGGGAGGTATAGTTCACCTTCATATCGGACGAGATATTGAGGCGGTGGCATATTTGGCTCTCATTATTGGATGAGGTATAGGGACGACTGATTGATTAATAAACTGGATATTGGGTTCACATATAGAGAGATATCCCTATATACCCCCAGGGGCACTAATGAGCAAGTAAGAATGTAAGTTTATTATTATTGTTCATTTAAATGTAAAATCAAAATAGGATTTGGGTTATTGCTTTCATATGTCGATTTTAGAAACTTATAGAGATAAGTATGAAACTTACATTTTTATATATATAACAAATTTACTTAAGAAAGACAAATGGCTCCATTAATTGTTTTATAATTTTTATCCATCTTTGATTTTCCGTATCGGTATTAAATTTAATATTCTTATTAGGATAATATAGTTCATTCTCCTATTTAACCATTTCATATCAAGAAAACCAAAATCCAGATCCTCATTAACAGGATGGTTACAAATAATTAGTACCTCTCGAACCCCATCAGAGTTACCTAGCGGAGGTTAACCCTATAAAAATTTTATTTTATTTTATTTTGTTTTAACTATTTGCTCCGTTACTATGAACTTCTATAAAAGGACATTCTCGTAACCTTATTAGGCATCGTGATTTACTGTGTAAGAAATGTAAACATTAAATTTTAAATTGTTTCCACTTATAGTTGATATAATTCAATATTTTCATTTCCTTAAGTTTTGGACTTTTACAGTTTGACCCATATCTAACCAGAAAAATTTTATTCAAATTAAATAAATTAGATATGATATAATTTGATTTTTGATATAAACCATACAAAAAATTTAATTTCTTTCTGATTCCGGAACGGTACAACTCCACACTACTATAGATCCTAGGAAACAAGAAGGGTCATGGTTGTCCCTTAATATTTGTACATATAATTTTTTTAGTTTAATTCTTTTATATCTTTATAATAATTCATACAGATAAATTGTTTGAAACAAGATTAAGATAATTTTTTTTTTTACAATAATACAAGATTATACATATACATATAATTTTTTTAGAAGAAGATTAATGATTTTATTGAGAAGAAGTTGAGATACAAAGCTACAAGGTAAATTCACTTAAGAAACACCCTAGGCAAAAGAAACTAAATATAATTTTGCCTACAAAACATATATTAAGAAAAATAATGAATAAGATGATACAAAAGGTATCACATTAATTGTATAAAGATGAAGGAAAAAATAAAAAGCTAACAGTTATAAGTATGTTTTTTAATGTTATTTACAAAATAATTAAATCAAATTAAGTAAAAAGTAAAATTGTTGTTGAACTCTACAGGTAAAAAAATATAAATAGAGAATCTAAATATAATAATACCAAAAAATATTATAGTTGTTGATTGAGTAATATAGTGTAAGAATTTTATCGTTCAACCAACAAATTTCGTCTCAATAGTTATTCACGCTTCGTCAGATTAAATATTTCAGTTTTGATTTTCTTTTAACTTAAGAAAAATATATATTATGTTGTATTAAAATTTTTTTAACAATTAATATAAAATAATTATTTTATTTTAAAAAGAGACAATTACTATATTAACTAATTCAATAACTAATTAGAAAATAAATCAAAATATATTATATAACATATATTATTAGGATGATGAAAAAAATAAATAAACACATAGATGCAACTTATGAGTTACAATTTATTTTTTTTAAGAAAAATTTTGAATAGGTTAAGTTAGATCGAATTATTTTTTAAATAGATTTTAATCTCAGTGAATTAGGATTTAAAAATAAAAAAATTTCATACCTATTCAGATATAGATATATATATATATAATATATTTTTATTTTAATATTTATTAAAATACATAATCTTATATTGAAATATTGAATTGAACTTAGTAAGATTTCCTTGAATACAGTTGGAGTGTAATTTTTATATATGTAAACTTAAGTCAACATCCACAGGCCATTGGCTTACCATTTGCTTAACGATTTTAACAATGCATACAGCTATTGCATAACGCTATTAACTCTACGCGCACTTGAGTGGCGCGTGTTTTCTTTGTTTTTTTGTCGGTACCGATTGAAGACTTCGGTGCTTAATTCAGGAGTTGTTATACGTGGAAAGTGGGCCCATCACCATGCAGCATCCGGGGTACAAGAAACTTTTTCTAAAAATTACGCACACCACACACGTGCGTAAAAGATGGATATGCATATTTTCAGCATTTTTTTTTAATAATCCCTTTTTTTTTTATAAATCTAATATTGTTTTCTCATTTTTTTTTTTATCAAAGTACATTTGTTATCCAACAAGTAGTGTAAAAATCATACATTTCAAAGATCATTTACATATTAAAATTTATACGAAATTAATGTTTGATATTCACAATAACTAAATAAATAATTGTAACATGTGTTATCGTAGCATAGTTTAAGAATATATGATTTTTCTTTGATATTTATTAATTTTCTCATTTATTGAAAGACCCTAATTTTTGTAGAAAAGTTAATTTGATCGATATATATATATATATATATTTCTCTGTTGTTTTTACACAATATATATAGTTAGATTCAATCAATTTATTCATATTTGATGATGACTTAGGGATATGAATAGTCAAAAGATCACTTTTTTATAATAAAAAAACTTTCAATATTTTTTTTTGGTACAAGAAGAGCCAAAAATTAAAAAAAAATTAAGATATCATTATGTACATCTTGGGCTAAGAAACACCCACGATATCGTCAATGAGAAGCTGTTGAAAATTATTCGACACTTGAGCATGAGAGTGGAAGCCCACTAGTAGAGAGAAACTAGCATTCGCTAATCAGTCAGCACATTTATTTCCTTCGCAATATATATGTTAGATCCGGACCTGTTAATCTTGCAATAGCAAGTATTTAATCGCACGAACGAGGACGACATGCGCATTAGTATCATTATCCTCCTTAGTGAGTAACTGTACCGCAAGAGCACTATCATTTTCAAGAATGATACTACGAAACCCGACATTCCAAGTGAGTTGAAGACCATCAAAGACACCCCCCAAAGCTCGGCCTGAAGAACAGAACATCTACCAATTTTCCTGCTGAAGCTTTTCAGGCAAGTACCATCATCATCTATAATAAGTCCGCCGTAACAGGCGAGATTAGTTGCAACACGATAAACACCATCAGTGCTAACCTTCAACCAACCTCTAGGTGGTTTTTGTCAAATAAAAAGTTTTTCCGATCTGTGCGTCATACTTGAAAGAAAACAAAAATTCATATTATTAGCCATAAAAGTATAATCAATCATGAGGGACAAATCCTTGGGAAGCGCCTTGATAATGCTCTCACTCTATTAGAAAACAAATTTATTTCTATAGTTCCACAAGCTCCAGCAAGTAAGGCCATAGGTCACTCTCCAATCCTCAAATGTCTTGCACCAGGGCCAATTATTTTTGAGATTGAGCACTAACCACTCATCCACAGCACCACTAAAGAAAGTTTATTAGGCTTTAGTGGGTATGATCTTCAACCATAGCAGCTTGGTCACATTACAATTGCGAAGAACATAATCCACATCCTTAATAGAGCTGCCACACCTATTGCATTCTACAGTAGAGGACATGTGATGTCGGTATATCTCTCAATTCATCAAAAATTTTCCCTTAGCAGCCAACCAAAGAAACATACGCACTTGTTGAGCACTTGGCTAATGTCAAATGTCTCTCCAGTTCTTATCCTTTTGGTGCCAATAAATGTTCTCCAAGAGGACGTAAGTCGAGCTAACCGAAAAGCACCCAGAGCTCGTCATACCCAAAAATTAGAAGCTTGAAATATTATCATATTTAGGAGTCGGTACCACTGCCATCTAGAGCAGCCTACCCATTGGCAACACTTGGTGCAAGGCCTCCCAATCCCATTGGTCGAATGGCACCACATAGTCATCTACGGAGATCTTGCTCTTCAATTGGTGCAAAAGGCAAAAGCTTAAGTGGCCCTGGTCCCCTAACCAACAGTCTTCCCAAAACCTAACATTTCTTCATGA
>NW_019014645.1:612855-644312 GCF_000150535.2 Carica papaya
CCAACATAGTGTGTCCCCTTGGGGTGCTGGAGTCATATTTGCAAAAAAATGAGATGGGACGTTGAAGTTATGTATTAACTACAGATGTCTAAATAGGTCACGATCAAGAAATAGTACTTCATTCCCATGATCGATGACTTTTTTTATCAGTTGCAGGGTGCCCAAGTCTTCTCCAAGATATACCTGCATTCAAGTTACCATCAGGTAAAGATGGGCAGAAGATATTCCCAAAATAGTCTTTCGAACCAGGTACAGATACTATGAGTTCCTGATCATGTCATTTTGACCAACCAACGTACCAATCATCTTCATGGACTTTATGAACAGGATTTTCTGACAATGATGCGTCCTACCTAGGTGGATATCCTGAGAGATGGTGAACGGATCGGGTACATAAAAAACTCTACTGTGAACGTTGTCTCATATCGAACGGGTATCGAAATTTGGTAATTTGGTGCTCATACCGGATGGGGTATGAGGATGGCCCGTTTTATCCTCATACCGAACAGGATATTGAGGTTTGGTAATTTGGCGCTCATACAGAACGAGGTATGGAGAGGGCCCGTTTCACCCTCATATCGAACATGGTATCGAGATTTAGTAATTTGGTGCTCATACCGAACGGGGTATGAGGACGGTCTGTTAATTGAAAATGTTAAAGGAAATGGTTCACGCGTTGTGAGGATATCCGTATGGACCCCCATAGATACTAGTAGGCTGAAAAAAGAGAAAATTATTGTTCCAACTGATTGCATATAAAATTATAATATGTGCTATGTTACTGTCTCTATAGGTTTGATTTTTGAAAATGACGTTACGATAAGTAGGTGGTAAATAGTTTTATTTATAATAAATAATTTTGCTTAATTGAGAGCTTTATTAGTTGTTTTTATGATTTCTACTAACATTCATTTCTGTGTGGGTGAGTAGCGTGATATTCTTATTAGGTTAGTGTAGCTCATTATTTCATTAACTATTTTAAATCAAGAGAACTAGAATCCAGAGCCCAATCCACAAAATGATTGCAAGTAGGACATTCAGTCGTTTACTTTTAATTTATTTTCCTTGGTTATTAATTGTTCTTTTAGAAGGGTTATTCTCATTTAGTACTTTTAGTTATTGTGTAAGGAATATAAACATTAACTATTTATTTTCGCTTTCGCACTAAATTTATAATTTATTTCTTTTAAAATTTTCAGGATCGTTACATACTATAATTAAATAAAAATTTAAGTTGCATACAATAAACATATTAACTTATTATTCGTTCTTTTAAATTACTTTCCTTGAGAGCTACTTGCAATTTCCATCAATGAGGACAAAGCAAATATTTTATTTAGTGTAGCAAAATAAAAATAAAAATGACAGATAATATTTTTTTAAAAAAAATTAATTGATTTACTATGCATAAAAATAATTACTATAAGGAAACTAAAATAAAAATAAGAGAATTTTTTTTTTTCAGAAATAAGTTCAATTTACTTTATAGAGACAATATAATGTGATGCAAACTCTAATATAGTAATTCAATTATGGATAAAATTTGTTTCAAACTATAAACAATCATTTGTGATCTCAGATTTTTATAGGCTTTATTCACAGATTTATATTATTTTTTAATTAAAAAAACAAAAATTTTATTTAAAATGATAAAAAAATTAATTCCACATAAAATTTTAATATAAGCTCAGTTTTATTATCAATTAATAGATTTTGTCCTTCTCTTAATTAAAATAAATGTATTAAATTTTATATAAATAAATTTCAAATTTGTTTATATATTGGTCAAGAGAATAGTTTTTTTTTAAAAAAAAATTATAAAATTATGAAAAAATACAAAATTGTGAAAAAAAAAAGAAGATAATTTATTGTGAGAACAGCATGACAAATAGTGTTTGCCATGTTCCATGGTCTTATCATTTCCGAACGAAATAGGACGCCAGTTGGAGTATTAACAACCTGGAAAGCTAATAATTGCATCCCCTCCTTTTTCTCTCTTTCATTGTTTCCAATACTATGAATTAATCTAATCATCTTTAAAATTAAATATTTCTCTACAAGTCAAGATCTACTGCTCTGAAGACTACAGTAACAGATTTGTATTCCACGTGGTGAATTATTACAGCGAGTGGCAGAACTCGGATTACGCGTGAGAGTAGCAATTTGTCATCTCTCTCTCTCTTCTTTTTCCCTCTTAAATATACACGTCCATTTGCTTTCGCAATCCAAATCTCGTTCTCTCTCTCTCTCTCTCTCTTTCTCCCCCCTCCCTCCGGCGCGCTGCTCACTTACTACCACAATCTCAGAAATCAAATTTATCTAGAGAGAGAAACCACAACCGCGAGCGAGGCTTCTCCATTTCTGAAGAGATCAATCGGAATGGCGACGGCACCTGTGAGATTGGATCTGGACGGGAATCCGGTCAAGCCGCTGACGATATGCATGATCGGCGCCGGTGGCTTCATCGGATCCCACCTCTGCGAGAAGCTTATGGCGGAGACTCAGCACAAGGTGCTAGCCCTCGATGTTTACAATGACAAGATCAAGCACCTCCTTGAGCCTTCTTCATTGCCTTGGGCCGATCGGATCCAGTTCCACCGCCTCAACATCAAGCACGACTCCAGGCTTGAAGGTCTCATTAAGATGGCAGATCTGGTTCGTTTCGTTTTCTTTTCTCCCTTTGTTGCTTTCTCTTCCCATATGCATGCGCAAATTATCGTTGTGGTGTTGTGTTCTTTTGCGAGCAAATTTCTATTTCTGGTTTGTGGTTAATTCGTGTGTTAGCATACATTCCTTTTTCATTTGTTAGTTATGTCTTCATACACTTCTGTAAGAACTTTGCAGGACGCAGATCTAGTTCCTGCATCGTCGTCCTCTCTTTAGTCATTTATCTTCCTAGCAATCTGCTTAATTATCTTGTTTAAACCATGTTTTTTGCTTGTATGTGTGTTTTAATGGTTCAATTTTCGATGATAAGTGATAGGTGTTACAATTGTGGCTGTCTTATCGTTTTTTAGTCATTTTCAATGTGATTTCCTTTCGTGAATTGCTCTGCCTCGTAACTTAATAATCTTTGCCTTCTTTTTTTTGTGGCGCAGACAATAAATCTTGCGGCGATCTGTACCCCTGCGGATTATAATACTCGTCCCCTTGACACGATTTACAGCAATTTCATCGATGCACTCCCTGTGGTATTAATTTTTTCTTAAATGCCGTGTCCATCGATTTCTTTGTATTTCTTGTTATAATCAATGACGTCGATGCTAAAGATTTAGTTCTTACAAATGAAATTAATTAATATTGATTTTGGATTTGATGTGTGGGTCCTTTTCTACCTTTCTGTTTTTTTCTTTCCCAGGTTAAGTATTGTTCAGAGAACAACAAGCGTCTAATTCACTTCTCCACATGTGAAGTGTATGGGAAAACTGTCGGTAGCTTTCTTCCTAAAGATCATCCCCTCCGTCAGGTTAGCCTTTTGCTTACACGTATTCAGTTTCCAATTATTTCCATTTATCACTTTCATTTAACCATTTGCCAAAATTGTTCTGGATACAGTAGATCATGATTCCTTAATATGGCTGCTTTATATCATTGGATTGTATCCTTCTTGAAATGTCTTGATCTGAACATTACATGGAACAATATGGCATTGATTTGCAAAATAGTTAGCGGCATATTCCAAATTAAGAACAGCATAGTGAAGAGTTATGGGTTAAAATGGTTTACCGCCTAATGTTGAACTATATGGAGACAAATTGCATCTTCTCCGAGCCCAAGGCCTAATTGCCCAAAATTAAATGAATTATTTGCACAATACTAATGCATAAGAATATATATTGTTTCATTGTTTAACAGTCAGCCATTAACAATATGCGATATGATATCTTTATAACGGTTGTATCCTTGTGACTCACATCCGAGCATTGAGGAACTAAAAGTTTTAATTTTAAATTATTAGGGGTGACAATTTATTGAAGTCAGTATTCTTGATGTCTGGGTAGGGTGGCTAGGACATGCACAAAAAGAAAAATATGTTTTCATCTTGAATTTGATAACTTTTTATCCAGGTTATCTTCTGTCTTGAAAAAAGGATTAGCGGTTAGCATACATACCAGAACTACCCATAGAGGTTGAACATCTAAACTAGAAGCTGATAAGCAATTAGTTCAATTTTTTGCTAACATTTTGGTATTCATCTTCTAATTTTAGGTCTTCTTTTTATCTGACATTGCTAGTTATGATATTTGAAAGTCATTATTTTGGATCGCAAAAAATGGTAGAAAACAAAGAAGCAATCTCAAGTTCTGGTCATTGCTCTTTTTCCTTCACTTCAATTGTTCAGAATTCTATTCCAAAGCTTCCAATAAACCTCGTCCATTCTTTGAAGTGAATCTTAAACATTCCTAAATTGGTTTGTAAAGAGAATATTGTGATTGTCCTTAGCAATTAAATATCCTATCTTATGAACTCAAGTACAATTCAGCTACATATTTGCCTTCACCTACTATATTCTAGTTTTGTGTTGAGTGCATGCTGTTTTGCAACAGGATCCTGCTTACTACGTTCTTAAAGAAGATGAATCCCCTTGCATTTTTGGTTCCATTGAGAAGCAGAGGTGGTCATATGCTTGTGCAAAGCAATTGATCGAGAGGCTCATTTTTGGTAAAGCAATTTCATCCACTGAACTGGCTGATTTTAAGATACTTGGGACCAATTCTTCTGACTGACTTTGAGTTTGTTGACAGCTGAGGGTGCAGAGAATGGCCTTGAATTTACCATTGTGAGGCCCTTCAACTGGATTGGACCCAGGATGGATTTCATTCCAGGGGTTGATGGTCCAAGTGAGGGTGTTCCAAGAGTTCTTGCATGCTTTAGTAATGTAAGTTGATGAGAACCTCTCAAAATGTCAATATTTTTTCTTTCACAAAATTCTAAAACTGTTGTCTATGTCTCAGAATCTCCTACGCCGTCTGCCTCTCAAGCTTGTTGATGGTGGACAATCACAGAGGACTTTCGTTTACATAAAAGATGCTATTGAAGCTGTTCACCTGATGATTGTGTGTTTTCTTTGTCTCTTCTATTGTTATTATTTCCTTTGTGGTATTCAAAGGTAATGTCTTAGCACTGTGGCCTTTCTTTCTAGGAAAACCCGTCCAGGGCTAATGGCCATATCTTCAATGTGGGCAATCCGAACAATGAAGTTACAGTAAGGCAGCTTGCTGAAATGATGACTCAGGTGAGCCTGTGACAGTCGGTTTATTTATTTATCTCTCTCTCTCTTTCTCTCTTTCTGGGTGCTGTAGGCTACTGGAGTTGACAAAGAATTTGTTGCACTTTATACTTAACAGGTCTACTCCAAGGTTAGTGGAGATCCTGCTCTGGATTCTCCAACAATTGATGTCAGCTCAAAAGAATTCTATGGCGAGGGCTATGATGATAGTGACAAAAGAATTCCAGACATGACGATAATAAATAGACAACTTGGTATTTATTAACATGCTTCACTGCTTCCAATATCTGTTTTCGGATTTATAAATTCTGAGTTTACGGCCTTAATTGATTTTTGTTACTGCTCTTTGTTCTGTAACAGGGTGGAACCCCAAGACATCACTCTGGGACTTGCTTGAATCAACCCTCACTTACCAGCACAGGACTTACGCGGAGGCTATCAAGCAGGTTTATCAAAGCCAGCTACCAACTAAGGAGGTGTAGTAGTTGGGATTGGCCCATTTAAATGAGATTCTCACTTAAATGTGCTTGCTAGTGGATGTTTCCAATTCTTTCGAAGGAAAAGTTTAAATATATCTTAATGGTCGTTTTGCATATACACTACATTTTTTCTTTGTCGTCTTTCTAATATTGGTAGTCAATAGCTCTCTGTAGCTCAGCAAGAAAATTGTGTTGGAAAACTACCCTATCTTGAGAAGACATTAGGGGAAAGATATATTGTTACTGTAATCTGTGAGCAGGAGGTTGGGCTACAAAATGTTGGGAGCATTTATACAAGGAAAGCTGTTTTTGTTGCCTTGGGGGTTTGATTCTCATACCTCTTCTTTGGTCTGTGCTGGGGTGTGTTGTATTAGTTTGATTTAACCCTCTCAGCAGCATGTTCTTTTTCATAATTTATTATTATTTATTAATTTTATGCATACTTTCTCCCATTGGCATCTCTTTGTCTTTTTATAACTAAATGTTATAAATTTTGTTGTAAGAATAAAGAGAAAATGGTTGTTAAACAATTAATGGGGTTTTGGGTGGAACGTTAACAGTGAATGTTGGTCTTCTGTTACATTGAATTTGGTTAAAGTTTGTAATATCTTTATATAGTTTGTAAGATTTAATTATTTGATATGATAATTTATGTACATATTCGATTTATAATCATAAATTTGTACTTTTTTGTTAATTTAGAGGAAAAAGGTAATTGTTAAAAAGTGTTATCAAATGTCTTTACGGACTGGCAGTTATTAGTGATTTTGATGTTGTTATTTAGTTGTCATTGGTTGTTGTCAACTTGTCACCAGTGTTATTATTATAAAATTTGTCTTTTTGTCATTACGTTGGCATCAGTAATTGATTTGTCTTTTTGCTACGAATGGCTCTATTTTTTTTCCCCACAAATAACTAGGAAAACATGGATCATTGCTAAATGAAGATTGTGGTTATGTAGAGTGGTGAAGAATGTAGATTTAAGGCTATCGTGACACCGCTACTTGCTGACGAGCATCATTTGGCCGATGTAAAGAAACCCAAGTTAAAGGATATTAATAAATAGCAATGATTAACCAAACACGTGTTATAGTTCCCTTTTCTTAAACATCAAACTTTGCCAATTTTTTCAGCAAATTAACCCTGCGAATTGGAGTTTTTCATATATAACACGTGGCTGCACTTTAAGTACAATACAATACAATACAATACTTTTAGTTTGAATAGATAAGATTTCAATAAGTGTTTACATGTCGATGATTATAGAGGACTTTCCAGAATTTGAAAACCAAACTCTAAAAATACTTTCAATTAATAAAATTAAATTTAAGATTGAGAAATAAAAGTTTGGAGAACATTTGTGCTTATCAAAGACTGATACAACTTAATTTTGGATGGGTATTATGAGGTGTCCACGTATTAATCTTTTTTTTTTAAAAAAAACATAAATTAAACTATTAATATATTTAAATTAACAATATTATATTACATTACATTACATTACTAATGGTTAAACACAAGAATTAAACGTTACAACTCATCGGAGCATAGACGATTCCTTGAGAAGTTTTTTGTGAGTTATAGGAGAGGCGTAGACAATTCTTTCAATGGGTTCTCTTAGTAGGTTTCTCTCTAACAATCGTATTACATGATTCCCTATGAATTCTTTTAAAATATACAGTATTATATGATTTATATATATATATATATATATATATATATTTTTAGAATATGCAATACAAAATTTAAACAAAAATAGAACTTCCAAGACGAGACAAAAATCGCACCACCCCATTTTATAATAGTCTACAATTAAGAATCAAAGGCTACGTCCAAACATGACATCTATATTCATGTACTCAAGGAAGTGGAAAAGAAATAAGAAAGTACCCCAAGGAAACTATTCATTTGATTTGAAAAGGAAAATCCAGAAAATTATTAACATTGCCTGCCCAATCAATATTTAAAATTTTGAATCATCACCGATTATCAACCCACCCATGATTCTAGTTTAAAGCTAAGCACTTAAAAATATAAGCATGTCCAAGACCCAAAAACAAAAAGAATAAAAATAAAATGATGTAACTTGAGTTCATATGACTTTTCGTATAGCATTGGGATAATTTGTTAAAATTTAAAGTAAATTGTTTTAGTTTCGTATTAAATTTTAGATGAATTTTATTTTCATACTATTCTAATTAGGTTACATTTTAGTATTCAATAAAATTTGCATAAGTTTTGTATCTATTATAAAAATAATCTAGGAAAGAAACAATTTTTTCTATATATAAATAAAAAAAAAAAAAGAAAATCTGGAACTAGAAAAAGATTAGAAAAATGTTTAATGAAAATAAATTAACAGAAACCCGAATCTCAAAGACACGCCCGGTGGGACTCGAACCCACAATCGCCTGATTAGAAGTCAGGCGCCTTATCCATTAGGCCACGAGCGCTTTTCGCTTCGCATCAGAATTTGTTCCATTCAGAACAATTTGTGGCACATCTTATCTTGTATTAACCATAATTTATTTGGATATATTATTTAATACTAAATATAATATTCTAAAATATAAGAATGATCAATTAGATGTTTCAAAATTTATACTAATTATTGATAATTGATATAAGTAAACACTCAGTGTATACCCTCTATTTCTTTATATAATAGAAAAGTTGGTTAAGATTTTTATTACATGTTGGATAAAATTTTCTAACATGACCTAAATTATAGCATATAATTTATAATTTATAGAAGAATGACATTGTTGGCGTTCCAATGACTTAGTGTTGGCCACTTAAGAGAGAAAATTCTCTCACACAGTCAATAAAGATAACTACAATTTTAAAAAATATTTTTAATTAGTCGAATATTAAATAATATTATAATAAAATTGATAAGATTAATTTCAGAATAATTTAATTAATTACTTGTATGAAATTAAAGAAAAAAAATTAGAATAAATTTAGACATATTGATAAATTAATTGGAAAGTGCATAAGAGAATATAGAGTCAAGAAAGAAAATTTATCCTATTTGAAATGATAAGTTTTTTTTTTTTAAATGTTAGAGAAAAGTAAGGATTCCATTTATTTTAAATATCTTGTATATAATGCCTAAACAGATTTGTACAAAATAATATATAATTTTTATTTATGATATTATATATCTAGTGCATGTTAACATATTATATCTAAGTTTTTTTTTTATAACTTAATTTTTTGATTAAATTACAATGAAAATTTTTTGCCTTCATGTGAGATATAAGATTTTTTTTTTACAGTATTATTTTGCAACATAAATATTTTGATTATTCCTTTATAAAATTTTATTTTGTACAAAAATATTAAAATATATAATATTTATTAGGGAACTTAATTAAACCCCACATGGTAAATAAATCTTTTTAGAGCGGAGAAACTCAATTCTTTTGGTTGATATTACAGGCGACTACAATGGTTGCCACCATGACGTAAGCACCAAAAGTGCTCTCTTTCTGCTCCCCCGATCTCTTCTGTCCACTTAATTTCACTTGCGGGCAAAGAAAGCTCGAGTTTTTTTTTTGTTTTCTTTTTCTTTTTTTTTTAAGGGAGAAAAGAAAATCTTGTAAAGGTTTTGAGTAGAAGAAGAAGAAGAAGAATAGTTGTAATATTAGCAGTCTCCAATGACAGTTTGTCATAGCTACTTTTTCCTTCATCATTTCCCTTGTCTCCATGTCTCTCGTGTCTCTTTCCCTTTTTCCCTTGCCGGCTATGAACGCGTTTCGTTCTTTTTTCTTTTCTATTTTGTTTTGCTTTTTCTCTGGGTGGTGAATAGTAAATTTATAGACCCACTACTTTGAATCTCTCACCAAATGTTTTATCATTTTCTTACTGTGATAATGGTTTTTTACTTTTGCCGGTCAAGTGTCATGATCCATTGTGGTTCCCTCTGTTTTCTATTATTTCTATATAATATAATAGTATACAAGTTCACCTTCTGTTTCTCTAGTCGTGTTTCTTTCTTTTTGTTGGTGGGTATCGTGGTGTATGGTCCATGATACTTCTTGTTGTTGTTCTCGGTTGTGGTAGCATTGTGGGGTGTACACAAACAGGCACTTGGGTTCTTTGCTCTGAGCTGTAAAGTCCACCTACTGAGTCTTCTCCTTTGACCCTTTTAGCTCTTTTTCTATGGCCGTTTGATTCCATTTTCTCCCTTTAATTTGAATTTCAATCGTGATGAAGTGGTAACACTGCTGGTTTTCTTGAGGGTTTGGTTTGATCTTCGATGGGTGTTTTTGGATTTGTTGTATACCATAATTGAAGTTGTGCCTTTCTTCTTCCCTCTTCCATGGCGCCTGCTGGAAAGGTCACCGAGTTCCGCAAGGAAGGAAATGACTGGTAATTTAGCCCTCGCTTTTACATTCCCTATATGCATCTTCTAGTAGTTTCCTTTTTGGGGTAACATAATTTAGGATTTTCTGGGCTTATAATTATCTTCTCTTGGTTCTTGACGTATAATTAAATCTTTATTGGTTTCATATAGGGTTTATCAAATCCTGAACTATAAGAAATTTCTTTAAGGTTGTACCAATGCTTCTTTCTTTTTTCTTTTTTCTCCCGTTTATCAGTTTCAGACAACTTAGGAAGGTTGAATGAAAAAGCAGACCAGGGATCGTTTTTTGGATGAAAATGTTATTCATACATATATATTTGCCGTAATATATATATTCGTTTGGTGGCAGGTTCTGCAGTGCAGGGTTGCCAAGTGACATCACTGTAGTTGTGGATGGTGTAAATTTTCATCTTCATAAGGTAAGCCCATTTCCCACTTGTTAGAGTTTGGGTCTCCCGTTCCCTTAACTAGTTTAGCAGTCCTAGACTTGTTTTAATGTTGCATCCGTTGCTTATCTTCACTTTGGGCAGAGTTTGCTCTTACCAGCTGCTAATTATTCTGATTACTCTCTGGCTATGGTCCACTTATTATACTATCAGGATTGGCATGGCAATGGTTTTTTTTCTGTCTTACTAAAATCTTGGAACCAGTTAACCACCAAAAGGAGGGAAGACAAAAAATCATTGACACAGTGTTCTTAATATGAAATATCTCCTAATTTGAGTAATGTTACATGACATGATTAATGATCGTCTGTGACTGAGAATTTATAATTGAACTTGAAGTTGTATGTCTTAGCTAAGAGGCATATGGCCCAAATGTATCATACTCTTTTACTCATGGATCGATTTTCTCAGAATATTAATCTGGGGCCATGGGCACCCAGAAAGAAATGGCCTCTTCTCTTTTTACCTGTCTGGATTGAAGGGCTTTAATTGGTACGCTGTTCATTCCCCTCTCAAAGACTCCCCACTTCTTGGTGTAAAAATAGTTTGATGTTTATGATGTCAGAAAGAAACTGTATGTATTTGTAGGGATTCTTATGCCAATAAAGGAAGAAAATGAATAGGAAAATTAACTTCATAAGAAAGACCTACACTGGTACATAACTATATAGGAAATGTATAATATATTAATACCCCCCCCCAGCTTGGAGCATATATATCATATGCATCAAGCTCATTAAATAAACTCCACAGGGGTTCCTCTAAGGATTTTGTGAACATTTCAACTAATTGGTCTACTCAGTTTACATAGGTAGTTTGAATCACATATAGGAAGCTTTTCTCAAATAAAATGATAATTAACCCCAATATATTTAGTTCTCTCTGAAAAACTGAATTTGATGCCACATGGATCAGTATTTGCTTATCACATAGTAACTTCATGGGTTGTGATGGTGTAAAATAAAGTTCATAAACTAGATATTTCAACCAAATCAGCTGATGTGTAGCAATTTATGACAAACTATGGTTAATTTGCCTATTAAGAATTTGGGAATACAATCTAGATGTTACACCTAGGTATCTTAGGTATCACATCTAAGAACTGGTAAGCGACAAATTTAAGGATTTGATTGCATTGCATAACTATAAAATTGAGAAAGTTGCCAAAGAACGTTTTGTATTGAATAAATGAACTTTATCAAAAGCAAGATTATGAAGGCATCTATGACACTTCCTCGCAAACCTTTTTCGGATGAAAATAGACTCAAAGGGTGTCTGAGATTTCTTATTTGATACTTATAAGTAGCTTAAGCATTCTTGTTCTAATATTCGCATTTGATAACATAAAAAGCATAATGCTTATTAGGTGACTGTGAAAGGTAGAAAAATAAGTACCGTAATGTTCACAAGTTGCATGGAGGGCCACAAGTCATAGTATCATACAAGGATCCCTTGTTCACAAGTCTCTTATGAAAAGAATTTATGAAAGCAGCTGGAACCAACCTTCATTTCAGCATTGCTTACCATCCTTAAACAGATGGTCAGACCAAACAGCTTAATCAATGCCTGGAGATGTATTTGAGGTGTATGGCTCATGATCAATCAAAAACATGGGCAAAATGGTTATCCACTGCTGAGTGGTGGTATAACACGACCTACCATACAAACCTCAATGTAATCCCCTTCCAGGCTCTCTACGGAAACGCACCTCCTCAATTTTTGGATGCTATTGATTTTTCATCAGCTTCACTATATGTGGAAGAATTATTGGCAGAAAGAGAAGATATGAAAAAGATGATTAGACAGCGACTCTTGAAGATATAATCTCGACTGAAGGAATATGCTGATAAAAATCGCTGTGAAAGAAATTTTAAAGAACAATACTGGATGCTATTCAAACTACAACCGTACAAGTAAGATACTGTAAAGCAAGTGAGAAGATCCAAGTTATCATCGCACTTCTATGGATCATTGCAAATAATACAGATAATTGGATCAATAGTTTCCAAGAAGTGTACTAAAGGAAGAGACAGTATGATATAGAATTTACCAGTCAATAAAAGAGAGGTTGTACTCAGTGTTCAGGCCCAACAAGTACTGTAACACCAGGTCATCATGTAAGGATCACTAATCTGTGAAACAAGTGCCAATGCAATGGGAAAACACTACAACAGAAGAGTGTACTTGGGAAGACTATGCGTATCTACAACAATAGTTTCTATATCTCAATCTTGAGGACAAGATTGATACCGAAGCGAAGGGTATTGTCAAGAAGCCGCCTCTGGTGGTCTACTACAAAAGGAAAAGGCAGAAAGGGGAACACATAGGGGTAAAATTGTCTTTTCATGTGTACAAATTAGGGTTGGAGTTGTTGACCAAAATTAACAAGTAGGACCCTTCCCTGCTGCTGTAGCTTCTGGGCTGTTCCCGCCTCTCTTTGCTGCTCTTTTTCCCTACCATTTGTAGCCTATAAATAGGCCTTTCCTATATGAATGAAGAGCACCGGAAAATCAAACACATTACCTCAGGAAAATCTCTCTGATTCCTCTGTTTTTTCTCTCTCTTTCTCTCAAGTTTGAAACCATGAGCAAGGCTTCTGACGTATAGCCATCATGTCTTCCTTTGCATCTTCTCCTTTTGTTTCATTTCAAAATGGAAGTTATTCTTCTTTGGGCATTGATAACCAATGTGTGCACTCTACCCACACCTAAAGCAAACAATTTACTTACACTTGGAAGCTAGTCTTGGAAATAACATCCATTCTTCAGCTCACTTTTGATTCAAAGGTATTCTTAGGATTGGATTCCATAATCGAAAACTTAATATTTCTTGGGAACCAGATATTTAAAAGATTCTTTCATGTCAATGGCAGCTTAATAAGTTTATACAATGGTTGCAGGAGGTTGTTGAATTAATTCTTTTTTTTTTTTTTTTTAATTTTCAGCCTCAATCTTGCCATGAATTGAAATAATGCTTGTCTTTTACCAATTATATTCTCATGATACTGTGGCAATATATTTTGCAACTCCAACAAATTTCATGTTGGCAAATTTGATTTTGGTGTATTTGAGATAAGACAATCTAGGAAGAAACTAGGGTCTCCTATTCTATTAAAATCAAGAGCTTTGAATTTTACCTTCGTAGTAATATCTCCAGCATTATATTCAATGTGTCTCCAATCAATAGCTTAGGCAACTTGCAAATTTGAACTGGTGGAGCTATTTGTGCAGTGCGCAAATGTCTTATTTTCTTTTCAAATGTATTGATTTTAATTTGTATTGTTTCAAGGGTATTAGTGTCTACCTTGTACGCTTCTGCGTTGTACTCAATTTAGCGTTAGTCACCATATTTTGAAACTGAAATTTTTCTTAAACCAGAGACTAACTAGCCTGTTTGAGGCGGGAAGCAGTCAAAGGAATCGATCTGGTCAAACTTGAAGGTCAGAGAAATCAAAATAGGTCAAATTGAGCAAGCCCCACTAGCAGTTGAGTGCATGTGTCTTTCAGTCTCCAGATAGTGGCAGGCTTCTGTTAGTCAACCTGATTTAGGTTGTACATTTGTTCAAATGGATGGGATTGCACAACGGGGCTAAAATGCATTAGGTGGCCCTGTGTTTCCAAATGGAGTTTCATGGCCAGGCTTGAAGTGGAACTCCAGATCAGTGCACTCACATTGGAGCAGTAGGTGGACATTTTCTTGAGTGGTTTGAAGGAGGACACTCTTATGGAAATAGAACTCCAGAATATGCATGATTTGACATTAACAATGAGTCTCCTGCGACATTATGAGCAATGACCCTCAGAATTTTCCAGCGTATCCTCCTCAAAACAATGTTTTCTTTTGCCAAATGAGAGCCAGCAAGGCAATCAGCCCCCTTTGTCTCGAATCCCAGAGGTCAAATGGTTGTTGGCGTCAGAAATTGATGAATGACACGAACAGGCACTTTGTTTCAACTATAATGAGAAGTTTGAGCCTGACCCTGTTGCAAACTCCTTTTCTGGCCAGAAGTTGAAGATTCATTGCCAATGGGCACCATATAACCATAAGCTCTAGAAACATAAGGAAGATGAAGATGAACAATAATCATCTCAAATTTCTTCTGACTAATTACTCATCTTTTGTGCTTGAGGACAAGAGCAATTTGGAGGAAAGTGATGTTAAGAACCATTAATAATTAGTTCCTAGATGTATTTAAGTTAATTAGTATGATAAAATATTTTGTAGAAGTATTAAAATGTTGGTAGTTATTAAGATAAGAATAACTCAAGAAAATTCTAAGGAGGCAGTTACTATATTCTGCATAACGTAATATATTTCCAGAATAACTACCCTTTCTTCTCTTGTGTCAAAATCAAAGTTTATGTCCTTGGGGTAGATTTTGAATGAAGAAAAATTTATTAAGTTTTGAATACTTTTCTTACTCGAGACTACCATTCCTCATGTAACAAAATCAAGATTTCTGTCCTTGAGACAGATTATGAATGGAAAAAAAATATTAAAGTTTTGAGTACTTTTCTTACTCAAGATATTGTTGAGTTTTCTATGAGCTCATACATTGATAAGATAGGTAAAGGATGGAAGACAGGAAAGGATCCGAAAATTCCTACTGATTTTCAGGTTCATCGTCCCATAACAAGATCCATCAGTAGGGGTCGTAACAGTAACTGCAAAAAAATTCTCCTGCACTAGTTTCTTACTTTTTGAACTTGAGAACAAGTGCGACTTAAAGGAGGGAAGTGACATTAAGAACTATTAGTAATTAGTTTTTATACGTATCTAAGTGTAATTAGTATGATAAAATATTTTTTAAATTAGTTATTCAATGTTGTAGTTATTAAGAGAATAATAAGTCTGAGGAGATAACAAGGATGTAGTTACTATATTCTGGATAAGGGAATTAATTTCCACAATATCTACCCTTTCTTCTCTTACAATAAAATCAAAATTTATGTTCTTGTGACAGATTATGAATGAAGAAAAATTTAGTAAGTTTTGAGTTTTTCTTAATAAAGGGACTGTTTGGTTCTCTCTTTTTTTTTTCTCTTTTTTTTTAAATGAACTCATACTTAGGGGAAGGTAGGTAAAGGACAGAGGACAAAAAAATATCAGAAAATTCCTACTGATTTTCAGGTATCCCATGACGAGATCCATTAGTAGGGATTATAACAATAACCGTCATAAATTTCTCCATCCACCAATTTCTCACTGTTTGCGCTTGACAACCAGCACGACACAAAGGAGGGAAGTGATGTTGAGAACCATTAATAATTAGTTTTTATATGTATTTTTAAGTACAATTTGTATGATAAAATATCCTGTAAATTAGGTATTAAATGTTGGTAGTTATTAACATAAAATAAGTAAAAAAGATGACAAGAAGCTAGTTATTTTATTCTGGATGAGGTTGTTAAAATTTCCAGGATAACTATCCTTCCTGCTCTTATAATAAAATCAAAAATCTGTATTTGGGACAGATTATGAATGAAGAAAAGGGAACTGTTGTAAAATAAAAAACCCATGGATTTTGGTTTTGTTTTCTTATTGAACTTTATTTCAATTACCATAGCAACGAGCTTTCATCTAGCTTCAGCTTGATGCTATGGTCTCGTCTTGGTTTCTACAACAATTAGTAATTCATTATAGTTATATTGGTGGCTGAGATATGGCTCAAGCAATTCTTTCTTTGAAAAATATGTTTGAGAAAAAAGGCTTGAAATTGAAGCACTGTATATGCAAGAATTAGCTGATGCATAAGTACCATCTACCAAGTCAAAAGAAGAGAATGGGAATATGATATATGAAAATGAATAGCACACTTGTTACCTTAACAGGTTTATTATGTTTTGGAAAATGAATATGGCTAGTATTTAAGATCAATAACACTGTCGTTTTTGGCTTTAGATTATAGGTATGCAAATGCTTTTCCAAGTTTGTTTGAGATTGACCTTTTAATATGTGGGGTACAAAGGAGTATATCAAGCATTTTGCTGTCAATAATATATTATTTTCCAGCTGTATTTTATCATGGTATTGCGATCTATATTTTCATTCCTCACTAAGACATTTTAATTGTTGACCAAGTTATGGTCCTAATGTTGATATGACTTCTCCTGTAGTTTCCTTGCATCTGGAGCTGCAGTTATTTGTAAGTGACCTTCATGGCCTCCATAAAGAAATAAAATATGCAAACTGTAGCATCCGATGTTTTTCCTTTGCCAACAGATAGCGAAACTTTGCACTATTGCACAAGGAAATGTGTGTTTGATACTCTGAGTAACATCTTCATTATTAAATTTTTATTTTTGTAACACGTTATTGAAAGGCAATGAATGATTTTAGCAGTACATATTAATATGTCCGTGATTCACTCATCTAGTTACAAGTACATGAATTTTCTAGTATTAATGTATGATCTTTTAAATGGAAGCAGCAATCACATGATGAGATAAAAAATTACCCTGTTCTACTTTTTTGTGATGCGTTCCGAAATCTGGACTGAGTTTCTAAGCGATCATGTGACATAGTTGTATGAATCAATCTTCAATGTCATAGTGGAAATATTTATACTTGTATTATTTCTAAAGAAAGGTCAGGTAACAGCTATGCATGATTGTACAGTTTCCGCTCATATCAAGATGTGGAAGAATAGCACGAATATATGAAGATTTGAGAAATACCTGTGAAAAGAATTCTACCACAGCACTTGAAGAATTCCCTGGCGGCCCTGGCACTTTTTTTATTGTTGCTAAATTCTGCTATGGTGCTCGCGTGGAATTCACATCAAGAAACATAGCTTTGGTTTATTGTGCAGCCGACTACCTTGAAATGACAAATGAATATGGGGAGGATAACTTGCTTTCTAAGTCTGAAAGTTTCTTCCGCAGGAATGTACTTTGCAACTGGAAGGACACTATATTGTGTCTTCAAAGTTCCGAATCTGTTTTGCTGAGGGCTGACAAGCTTCAGATGGTAAGCAAATGTTTGAGTGCTCTATCTGTTATGGTTTGCACAGATCCTAGTTTGTTTGGATGGCCCATGATGATGTATGGTAGTCGACAGAGTCCTGGTGGAAGTATACTGTGGAATGGAATAAATACAGGAGCTAGAATCCGAAGCTCTGAATCTGACTGGTGGTTCGAGGATGTCTCTTATCTCAGTATGAGTATGTTTGGAAGACTCATCAAGACCATGGAAGCAAGGGGCATAAGACCTGAAAATTTGGCTGCTGCCATAATGTATTACGCTAGAAAGTATATACCAGGTCTGAGCCGATGGCAGAATGAAAAGAGTGGCAGAACTAGAACAGTTGCAAGTTTTAGCCTAACACCTGCTTCTGTTGATCAAAAGGTTTTGCTGGAAACAATTGAAAACTTTCTCCCACAAAAGAAGGGCAAGTCCTTCTGCCGTTTTCTTTTGGGACTTCTTCGTGTTGCACTTATATTAGGTGTCAATGAAACATGTAGGAATTCTCTAGAGAGGAGAATTGGGATGCAGCTGGAGCTGGCAACCCTAGATGGTCTCTTGATTCCCACTTATTCGGATTCTGATACTCTCTACGATACAGATTGTGTTGAACGGGTCGTCCATCATTTTAGGTCCTCTGAGGCAGGGTTGACATCATTTTCCCCATTGGCAGTGGATCCAGAAACATCGCCTTCATCAGAACCTTTACAAAAAGTTGCTAGATTGATAGATAACTATATTGCCGAGGTTGCTTCTGATGTAAATTTGAAACCAGTAAAGATAAGATCCCTTGCAGAGGCTCTTCCAGAAATTTCAAGACCTTTGCATGATGGTCTATACAGAGCACTTGATATTTATTTCAAGGTGAACTTCTCCAACCAACTCTTGTTAGTAAATTATTCTTGTTTTCTGTAGTTATATATATATATATATATATAAGCTTTAACACATTGCCCACAGTGCAGGCACACCCATGGCTATCAGAGAAGGATAAAGAAGAGCTTTGCAACATTATTGACTATCAGAAACTGTCCATAGATGCCTGTGCTCATGCTTCCCAAAATGAAAGGTTGCCACTTAGAGTCATTCTCCAGGTGCTGTTTTTTGAGCAGATGCATCTGAGAACTGCTCTAGCTAGCTGTCTCAATGTCTTGGACACTGTAAGTGCTCCAGCAGGTGCTGCCATCACTATCCCAAGTGACGCAGCAGGCCAGATTGTTCAGAGAGATGGGTGGGTGACAGTTGTTCGTGAGAACCAGGTTTTAAAGGGAGACATGGAAAAGATGAGGTCTAGAGTTGGGGAACTTGAACAAGAATTTGGTAAAATAAAACTAGAGATGAAAAGAGTCAGTACATCACATACTTCTCTAAGTTCACCTCACTTGGTTGCCAAGAAAATAGGGTGCAAGCTTCTTCCGAGATCCTTGGATGCCCAGGCAGATATTGTTGAAAGCACTGGACCCACTCCAAGAGCATCCGTTGAGCAATCACGCACATCTCGTCATTCTAGACACAGGAAAAGTTTCTCACTGTTTTGAGAGCTAACAAAATGAAGTCATCATCCATGTTTGATGCCATACAAGACAGATACAAAAGAGATAGAGTCTTGCTTCTCGTGGAACTTGGCTTTGGCAAGCACAGGAAATAGGCCAATAGCTCCTCCCCATGCTAACCAAAAGGTATACTTACACTTGAAAGGTAGAGTTGGAAGCTGTTGATTGTTGGACCCAAAAATTGAATATGAAGGCTGTCACTGAAAGTATAATGCTGCAAAGCAAATTGATATCTGATGGGCAGACAGGTCCAATCTTGACATAATTTGAGGAGGGAGCTATCATACATGTAAATAGGCCAAAATTTCACTTGCAGGCGGAGTATATGATTTGTTTTAATTTGTCGTGTGATTCTTGGGTTATACATGTACAGCTTTGTGAATCAAGATGAAAGTTGAGGTTGTAGAATTCATGTTGCTGTTTATGTACAGATATTCAACTCATCTCAAGCTCTTTCTTCGTCAATTGTATTCTTCCAATGTTTGGCATTAAAAAAAGAGGCTTTTGAATTTGTTGCTCTTTATGTTCAGGTTCATGGGCAATTCTGAATCTCTTATGATATGAAGACTCAAAAGAGTTTTTTTTAGTAAGAAAAGATCTGTTAGAAGTTGTTTCTCTTGGGTGGCACCCAGTGTTGTGCTAATAACATATACTTAAACGTCAATTTCATGAGAATGTCACGAGGTATTGTTATACAGTAATCTTAATTGTTTCGAAAAAAACTATTATCAATAAAAATAATTTCATTTTGTTATTATTTTTATTTATTTCATTATAGGATGATAAAAAATTTAAGAATTCTTGAATGGAATATTGATTGTAATAAATGGGAGAATGTTTTGAGTCCTTAAAAGGTTGATAATGATAACTTAAAAAGGATATTTGTAAATCTGAGTTTAGATTGATGCACATTATGTTTATTCTCTTCATCTTTGTAGGTAGAGGAATGGAATTGAAACGAATTTCAATGGGTTTTTAGGTATTACTTTCTTCTCATCGTCATCAACTGTCGCTTTGGCCGAGTGGTTAAGGCGTGTGCCTGCTAAGTACATGGGGTTTCCCCGCGAGAGTTCGAATCTCTCAGGCGACGAATTTTTTTCGACTTTTCATTTTTCTGCAACCAATCAGCGTTGGGACTTCGTGGATTCGACCGTAGCCGATCACATTAACACCTCGATGGTGTTCTGATCATAAACCCTGCTCGATCAACCTCTCTGTTCTTCAATTTCTTATCGTTTCTAATAAACAAAACGTCATTTTCTTTTTCGGGTAAGGAAATGTCAATTTGTGAACCGAGCTTAAAAGTACGGCATCTCTCAAGCTTCGTGAACGATGGTACTGCTAATTTAGCTGGGCAATGTAACCGTAATGCAGACACTGAGACTATTCTTCTTTGTTGCTACAGAAACCCTAATATTGAATCTCAGCGAATCTCTTTGAAATTGGTTTCCTCTTCCCGCCATCACCCCGTCCAATGCGTCGAATCCAATTCTGATGCTAAGAGTATGGTCGCTGGCTCCGGTGAGGGACAACATGGTGATTTCGAGGAGAAGCTTGGAGATTTAAAGGTGAGTACCGAGCCAAAAGTCGAAGGAAGAGGTGGGGGTCGTGGTGATAGTGGTGGAGGTGACGGTGAAGGTGGTGGTGGTGGTGGTGATGATAGTGGTGGTGAAGAGGAGGAGGAGAGGGAGTTTGGGCCGATATTAAATTTTGAGGAGGTGATGAGAGAGGCCGAATCGAGAGGGGTGAAGTTACCATCGGATATGTTGGAGGCGGCGAAAACCACTGGGATTCGGAAGCTGTTCCTTCTTCGTTATCTGGACTTGGAGGTAGAATTTGAATGTGGTTTCTTGTTGCTTTCCTGAAATTTGAATAGTTTGTGTGCTTTTCTGTAAGCCAAAATAGGAACAGTTAGACGTCCGCTGTCTAGGTTGCTGATTAATATAGGATGGAGATTGTAAAATCTAGTCGATTTACTGGTCCTTTACATTATTCTATGAGAATAAAAGTTAGAATATATATACATACACATATATATATATATATATGTGCAAAAGCAATAGTTGGGCGAGTTGGTTGAATATTTTGATTCCTCACATAGGTGACTGAAACTTACTCACTTCACAACTAGTTGGAAGCTCCTTTTGCGTATCTTCTTGCACTTTCTTGGTTCAAAATAGACACTGATGCCCAATTGAAATGTTACATATGCAGGGTTCAGTTTGGCCATTAGGCTTTTTAATGAAGTTCTGCTCAATGCTTCGCAACCGAATGCTAGCTGATCCTTCATTTCTTTTTAAAGTGGGAACGGAGGTCAGTGGATCATCATAACTTCGTGGAGTTAACTTAGGTTGTAAGGCAGCACATCTGCCATCAATTCTTCAGACATGCCTGGGGAAGGTTCTAGGCTATATTTTATACTTTAAACTTTTTTTTTAAAGGTTGTATTGATACTCATTTTAGTTTTCAATAATCAAAATGGTTTCTTTTTCTATTATTTAATTTTAGAAAATATATTTTTTTGGTTATGTTTGGAAAATGTTTTTTGAAAAATCCTTCTATTTTGTCTTCAAGATTGTTTGTTTTTAGTTTGATTCTTTAAAAAATATAAATTATTTTATAATCGATTGTATTTTCTCTCTAATTTTATATCCAAAAAAAAAATTTTGAACAGGAAAGACAGACTAGTTTCAACAACAAACACATCTTAGTTTCTTTGAATGTCTGTAATCATTGTTACTGTGAGCAATATGGCTTTTTGATGGAAAAGGAAATATTTGGTGCCATATCTATGCAAAAGGAAGAAAATAGAATCCTGGCTGTATAAGCTTGGATCTTCAGTTCTTATGCATTTACTGTGTTTATTCATACTTCTCCATGTTTCTTGTAATGCAGATAGTGATCGATTCTTGCTGTGCAACATTTGCAGAAATGCAGAAAAGGGGAAAAGATTTCTGGTTAGAGTTCGAATTGTACCTTGCTGACCTTTTGGTTGGTGTGGTTGTTGACATTGCTTTGGTTGGTATGTTAGCTCCATATGCTCGTATCGGGAAGCCTTCTGTGGCATCAACTGGTTTATTTGGACGAATAAATCATGCTTGTGCAGCTCTTCCCAGCAGGCTAGTATTTCATGTGGCAATTTTTTCGTATTGAAAATTCTTTGTAATCCTTTTCTTCTGTTAGTTAGACAACCTTGCTACTAGGCAAATCATAGTTTTAATACTAAATAATGGTTATTTACATGTAGTTCTTTTATTTTTATTTACATGTAGTTCTTTTATTTAGTTTTCTTTCAATGAACATGTCCAGCCAAATGTGAGTGATTTTACCGTCTATACTTAAGATAATAGAGATAGAAGGTATTGTGATTCTACTCCATGACTGCAGTTTTGATGTCTGCTTGTCCCAACTTGGTGGTGTTGAGACATGCAGTAGTCATTTAAGAATTCATGGCCTACCTGGGGTCCATGATTAAGTTTGAATGTGAGACCACAATGAAGGTTTCTGACTTTCCATGTATATATCACAACAAAATAGCTTTTAGCATAGTGAGATGCTGGTTTGTGTGTCATCTGCATTTTTGTTTATTTTCTCTTTTCTTGCAGGCACGATCGCAATGAGGATTCTAAATCCTAGTTGCATGCAGCCTTATAAGTTCATAGAAATAATAACCACTTACTGTTTTGCATTATCTGTACAGTGTTTTTGAAGCTGAAGGCCCAGGATGCAGATTCTCAGTTAAGCAGAGGATTGCAGCATACTTCTACAAGGTACCATAACTGAGTAACCTCTGAGTAATTTGTCACCTTCTACTTAGTTTGAGCACAAAGTGTTGGTTAATGGGTCCCTGTTCACTTGCATTTCTCATTTTCACTTCTCATTTTCACTTCTCATTTCATGGATCTCCTATTTAGAACCAGGTTATCTCAGTCTCTATATGCCAATATCTCTTGCCAGTATTGGTAGACAGTTAACTAATTACTACTGAAAATTAACTTATTGCAACATTTTGAATCCAGGGTTTATTGTATGGTTCAGTTGGGTTTAGCTGTGGCCTGATTGGTCAAGGCATTGCAAATCTGATCATGACTGCCAAAAGGTGATCCTCTATCTGGATTCTTTGATTTTCAATGTCATTCTGCCACCATATTGATAGTACGCATCAGCTTTTCTAGCAGTAACTTTAGTTTTAAACTATTGGTATGAGAATGTTAATTAAACACATGAAATCAATTGGCTTTTCGGTACTTGTTGGATTTTAAGTTGTATCTAAGAGTTGGTGCTACCTAGATGTCTCTCTGTTGACAAGTTGCTTGGTTCTGCTCGAAGTTTAAATAGCTTCACCTTGCTCAGGAAATATAGCTTTTATAACCTAGTTTATCTCATTTCCCTTAGGGACAACCTGGCAAGAATGGTGCATTATGATTGATAAGTTTATTGATCGAGGATGTGTGATGTCCCAGCTAAGATTCCTAGAACAAATTTCTTCCAGCAGGGAACCTATATAAATGGAACCCAGCCCTATTGCTAGTTATACAACGGACTTCTGCACCCCCTTTTGCATCCCTGGATTCTTTGGTTTTTTTTCAGTAACTTTTTTGTCTATCTATACCAGATAAGTGTGCAATATAGGTTGAAGCTCTGCTGGTGTTTATTGTGGTTAGTTTCTTTCTAGTGTTGGCTGCATATTGCTTTTGCATGAGGGGATGATGTTGCTCACTGGATTTTCCATGTGGTCAGGAGGATAAAGAATTCAGAAGAGGACATTCCTGTGCCGCCTCTTGTGCAAAGTGCATTACTTTGGGGTATGTTCATAGTTCCATTTCAGATTGTAGCTGCTAAATTCATACAGATGCGAAGATTATAAAATTCATGGATATCCTTTCTGCTTTTACAGGGGATCTATTGTGTGTTTCTTTTTTTTTTTTTTTTTTTCTCTTTTAACATTTACTTTTCTCAGTGCTGTTAGCATCTTCAATTTCTGTTAAGACACCTTAACTGCATCATTGGTGAATTATGGACACATGGGTTTCAGCATCCCCGAGCAATGTCGCAAGTTGACACTGTTAAGATGAACCTTGGGACTGCTTGACCCAGTTTGTCCATGTAATGCCCGAGAAAACTGAAATGATGACTAATGGTTTATTTTTTTGTCTAAATACTTTGTGGAAATTAAATGAATTGATTAATCTAGTTCTGTCCTTTTGACCAGAAAATTAGTGTGAATACTCTTCCATACCATTTTAGGAATGTACGAATGTAGTTGGAGCTTCTTGTATTCGTTCTTCTTTGGCTTGATTGGGTTGGAATGCATTCATTTCGACAGCATATTCATATTACACAGTTACATATAGACACTTTAATGCCCTTCTGCTTATTGATTTGGTTTGGCTTCTGGATAAGGTGTTTTCCTCGGAGTCTCTTCAAATACTCGTTATCAAATCATTAATGGACTGGAACGTCTGGTGGAAACATCTCATTTGGCAAAGCGGGTCCCACCTGTTGCAATGGCTTTCACTGTAGGTGTGAGATTTGCTAACAATATTTATGGTGGAATGCAGTTCGTGGATTGGGCAAAGTGGAGTGGGGTGCAGTAGCAGCAGCCTTTTCTGGCTAAATGTTGCTTCCACATCCTTTTCTGTATCATCAGTCATTAAGGTAGCTCTCTTCCCGGGCAAAACAACAGGGAATGAACTTAATGGGATATACATTTGTGTAGGTGCCGATGAGAAGCCACGTCTTTTGTTGGCTTGTCTCGTTACAACTAGATGCATGAATAGAAGGTAGCGATGAGGAGAGTAATGATAGCTCTGCATCCATCTTTTGTTTCAGCATTCCTGAATGTTTTTATTGTGTTTTCCTTTCCAGAGTTAGAATAATTTGAGGTAACTCAATCAAATTACAACTTGTAATACATTTAGGCGTTACATTATACTAAGCCCTGTATTTTTTAAAGACAAAAAGAAAATGAGTGATCTTAACATAAACAAAACTCCAACTGGTAAACAAAAGCTATTTTTCGAATGCCGTAAAGTGCTATAATCAAACATCAATTGGTCTCACAGGATGGACGAGATTTGAAATCTTGAAATGGTGGGTAGAGATTGCCAAGGAAAAAAATTAATAATGTTCTGCAGCAATCCGTACAAAAATTTCCCCAAATTCGATGAACATTGCAGAAATTCTATCCCTTCTCTATGGCTAAGACGTGGCATTAGGTAGGCGATTAAGGCAAATAAGAAAAGTCACTTCAGAATGCAAGTCACGAATAGTTTTTACTTCTCTGTTCTGACGACAACAACCATTCTCTAAACTTGGGACGTTGATTGAGGATGTTTACAAATTTACTCTTTTGACTTGTGATTTTTCGAATTACAAAAAACTGGGCCCAGTTTGAGTTAAAATCCATTCGGCCAGACTCATCTGTTTGGCTAATCATTCATGTGTATATTATCTCACCATCAGCTTCTGTTCTTTTCCTGAATCATCTGTGTTCAGAATATCTTCACTTTTTAGGAGTCAAAAAGTTTTCTTAACTATATTTTTAAGGTAAGGTAAATCAGAAACTTAATCATATTGTATATTTAACTCATATATTGAATTGGATTATGTGATTAATCAAAATTCAATTAAATGATATCAAACTGGGTTATCAATAAGAATAAAATCTAACCTTTCCTAATTCTATAATAATTAAGATTTGAAATCATTATAAACAAACTCCCTACTTTCCCATTTTTTTTTCTCATCAGTTTCCTACATTCGACTTTCAATCTCTTTCGCTTTTGTTCTACTTCTCAAAACAATGTTAATGATGTTAAGAAACATAAAAATGAATATGAACGCGACTGAGTTGACTGACTCACCTGCCATCCCTTCACCTAAATATGGCAATTGTGGCGGTCCGAGTCAATCACATCCATTAAACCTTATACCACATTGATAATGAAAAAGACACCATTATCGATATGCACCGTGTCAATAAACATGTAATAAACAACCAATAGGAACACCATTAACAGTGCACCTACAATCTGCACTGCACAGCTTACAACCTGCATTGCACAATAAGAATTTGTAGTAACAAACTTTATCATTTATGGAAAGCTGTAAATCACTCATTTGACCACTTGTACAGTTTTGATTCACTGTAAAATTCTATAAATTGAATTCCTCTCATCTCAGCACATTAAGCTGAAAATTGTCCAACATATTCCTTTCATTTTTCTTTCTTAGCATCAGAGCCAAACATGGCTGGCGGTAGTAATGAGGAATCTGTTGTTGTTGATAGCAGAAGCAATGAAGGAAACACTTCAAAAAATATTACAACCATCAAGACCCTGAATATGTCTGCAAGTCTAATGGGCTCATACTCCATGGTTAAGTTGAACCATGATACTCTTTTGTTGTGGAAGAACATGGTACTGCCCTTGATAAGAGGTAATAAATTAGAAGGCTACATAACTGGTGCCAAAATCTGTCCACCAGAGTTCACAGAAGTAGTTGTGCTAGGAACTAAAGATATTCAGGTCACAACAAATCCAGATTTTGAAGAATGGAATGTTCAAGATCAAATGCTCTTAGGTTGGATATATAACACAATTGAGCCCATTGTTGCATCTGAGTTGATGGGTTCTGATACGTCTAAGAAGCTGTGGAACGCTATCAATGATTTGTTTGGAGTTAAAACTAGATCAAATATTGTCTTTTACAAGAGGAAATTTGCTAAAACACAAAAAGGTAGTATGAAAATGGAAGACTACCTGAAGGCCATGAAAAATCTTGCTGACAATCTAGTTTTGGCTGGTTATCCAGTGCCTAGTGATGATTTGGTGACTCAAGTGCTTACTGGTTTGGACTCACATGAATATAATCCATTGGTATCTCAAATTATGGAAAAGGAAAGCATTAGTTGGATTGACGTGCAGTCTAAACCACTGAGTTATGAAAGGAGACCTGAGCAACTAAATGCTGGAACAGCTGCAATTAATCTAGGTCACCTTGTGGCTAACTATGCGAGGAGTTCAAACTTTGCTATTTGTTGGAATTTTTTTAAAAAATATTTAAATTTTTATTAATTTTATTTACTTTAAAATTAATAATTTAAATTATTTTTAAATAAATTTACATCAAATTTAAATTTTTTAAAAATAATATACTACTATATAAGAGAAAAATATAATTCAAATATTCTAAAAGATAAACTCCCACTAATAACATAATTTTTTAAAATAAACATGTTTCAAATCTAATTAAAGATAAATCATATTTAAATTCAAATTAATAAATAAAATAAATTATAATGTGTACATTGATCTTCAGCATTCTCCCTTAATGTATAAATTATAATCACCAAATTTATTTTGTTTGAGCAATTCTCTCCAATATTTCTTATTTGATTTTTAAATTTTGAAGTACTTTTCTTCAATTGTTGATGTACTTCTCAACAACTTTCGATTATTGATGTACTTCTCATCAATTTTCAATTATTTGATACACTTCTCATCAAAATTCTTTGGAACACTTATCTTCAAATTTTAAAAAAGAATTTTGTCTTCTTCAATAATATTTATTTACTCATTCTTCAATTTACAATTTTTTTTGTATCTGCCTAAATCTTTTATAAGAAAAACATTGTGATTTACCTTTATACTAACAATCTTTTTCATCATGATTATTTTTCTTGCATACTCCGCATGATGAAAATTTTCTTTATTTTGATGCTGATGAAGACTTGTTTAACATCATAGCGATAAAAACTCACTCAATTATTTTTCATCTCTCATTGCTCTTCTCTTCTCTATGGCTTGCAAAACATTAATTAATACTGCAACTGTAATTTTTGAGAGATTCTTAAAATTTTCAAGTGATAAAATTTTTAACTCCAACTCTTTTGGTAAACTCACAAGAATTTTTTCAACAATTTTACTATTGAAAAACTCTTCACGAAATAATTTAATTTTGTTAACAATTGTTATGAGTTTGTTAACATACTCCTTGATTCCTTCTGATTCCTTCATCTTTTGAATTTCAAATTCTCTCTTAAGATTCAAAATTTGCATAAATCTGGTTTGGTCATTGTCTGAATACTCAGTTTTAAGTAAATTCCATATTTCTTTTAGAGTTTTACAAGTTATGATGCTAATAAAAATCACTTCAGAAACTGAAGAGTACAAGCAAGTTTTTGCTTTGTATTTCTTGAATTTTTCTTCACTATAAATATTTAGTTGAGCTGCAGTTGAATGAGATGATAATGATCGGAGTTTACCATCATTTTTAACCACATCCCACAAATGGAAAGATTGTAAATATGCTTGCATTTTCATAACCCATAATTGATAATTTTCTCATATAAAAATGGGAGGTGAAACCAAAGAAAAAGTATTTGAGACCATATTTAATGTATGAAACTCTCTTATTTTCTCTATATATTTTTTTCTCACACATCCATGACTATCAAAATTCTCACACCACTTGTTGAGATTTTTTTTAAGGATGAAAAAAACTTAAATTTTCATTAATTTCACTCATACTAAAATTGTAGCGCCCGGAAAGGGGCCGAAAAAAAAAAAAAAAAAAACCATGTCGGCAGCCACGTCAGCAGTCCCGGCCAACCGGGACCTGCCACGTGGCAAGACCACGTCGTTCCAAAAAGGGCCACGTTGGCGATCCGCGTAGGCGCGATCGGACGGCCCAGATCAAGCGTGCGATCGGACGGCCCAGATTTAATCAAAAACGGACGGCCCAGATTAAAACAAAATGGACGGCTGAGATCAAAAGGCAAAGGGTTATAAATAGAACCCCCACACCAGACCACAAACCCTAGCCGCCTGCCGCTCGCCGGAGAAGACGAACCAGAAGCCGGCCGCTGCCACCCGCCGCCGCACCGGAGGAATTTCCGACCGCCGATCAAGGTAAATTTCGTACCCCCGACTCGTTTTTCCACGCTGATTCCTCCTGTGGCCAAATCGGAGCCAAAATCCCGGCCAAACGGCCGGAATACACAGCCGAAGCCCAGCGGCGCCGCCGCGCCCCTTCTCGATTTTTGCCTCCGATGAGGCCCTTCTCGGCCTCCGTTTGATGCAATTTTTATATCACCGTGATCACCATTCTTTTCTCTACAGGTTGACCGGAGCCGAATCACAAAAACACGAACCTCGCCGGAGAGCCGCCGCACCCGAGAGCGCCGCCGCCGGTAAGCTCCGTTTTTCCATGATTTTTTGGCCCCCCGAGGGCCCTAGGGTTGTTTTCTCGCAGGGACTGATGCGAGTGTGGCCGAATTCGGCCGAAAACGGCCAACCCGAGGCAAACCGCCGCCGCATCGCCGGAGCATGGCGGAGCCGCCGTGCCAGAGTTGCGATATTGGCCAAAAAGGGGCCCTGAGCCTAATTTGAGATTTTTTGGAACACGTGCAGGTACCGTTAGTGTGTTTCAGTTCCCCGAGAAAAATTCAGGGAAAATTAGGGACGGCCTGTAGGCGCACTGTGAATCGTATTTGGATCCCGAAAACAAGTAAGGACCCCTCACCCTATTTCCTATCACGGTATTAAAGTTCAAAATGATAAAACAGTATCTCTTTAGTTAACGCATGTGTGAAATTGCTTAAAGTTGCTAATGGAGCCCGAGTCTAGTGTGATTGATGATTTACTGTTATTTGGCCTGTTTTACAGCTTTAAATGCATTATGAGGTTTGATGTGTTCATTTTATAGTTTCGAGTGCATATATTACTGTTTTATTAATTATGGGTTGAAAGACTGAATAACTGATACTGTATGTTGTCTGTTTGGCATGAATTACGATTTGCTTGTTTAAATATGAATTGATGATGCTTATTGAGGAAAAGGAAAATGAAAGATTGTGTAGACTGATAATTGTATGATGGGGTCAGCCTGACTAGATATCCTGGGAGATGGTGGACGGACCGGTTCCGTAGGGAACCCTACTGGGATTGTGGTCTCACATGCCGGACGGGGTATGAAGATCTTATAGTTTTGGCGCCCATACCGGACGGGGTATGGGGACGGCTCGTTTCACCCTCATACCGGACGGGGTATTGAGGTTTATGGTTTTGGTGCCCATACCGGACGGGGTATGGGGACGGCCCGTTTCACCCTCATACTGGACGGGGTATTGAGGTTTATGATTTTGGCGCCCATACCGGACGGGGTATGGGGACGACCCTGGAAACTGATTATGAATGTTAAAGGTTAACGGGTAGCGGGACCCCTATGGACCCCCATGGATACTAGTAGGCTTGGTAAATGAGAAAAGCATATGTGGTATAATGATTGAATTACAAAAGGCGTAATAAGTGCTATGTTTTACAGCTTATGTTATTCCATGATTGTGATAATGTTATTGTTTTCTTATATTGTTTCATGAATTCTACCGAGATAAGTGGATGGTAAAGGTTTTATCATGAATAAAAGGATTTGTTGTAAATCATGCTCCATTGGTCTTTTGTGTTTTTCTACCCACCTTTACCTCCGTGACGGTGAGATATCGTGATGTTCTTACTGGGCTAGTGTAGCTCACTCCTTATTTAACCATTTCAGATAAGGAAGACATGGTTCCCGAGCCCGTTCCGCAGGAAGACGACGAAGGGGATGCCTAGAGATTCTGTAGTCATACTCATAGTTTTATTTTCGAGTTTATCTTTTAGTTAGTTTAATCTTTTATATTTTAAGTACGTTTTTGGTTTTCGTGTAAGGGATGTTAACTGAAATTTTGATCTCGCTTCCGCATTTTATGTGTTTAAATACTCATTTCATTTTCACATTTCTGGGGTCGTTACAAAAATTAACAACTTCAAATATTTTTAAATAAATTTATATCAAACTCAAATTTTCTAAAAGTAATTCACCACTATTTAAGAGATAAATATAAATCAAATCTCTTAAAAGATAAACTCCACTAATAACATAATTCTTAAAATAAAAATGTTTTAAATCTAAATAAAGATAAACTCTATTTAAATTCAAACTAATAAATAAAATAAATTTTAATTTCTATATTAATTTTCAACACTAGCAAAAATTAAAGCCAATATCCTGAAAACAGATCTGGAAATTATGACAGAGGAGGTAGAGCCTTCAAGGGCAGAGGAAGCAACAAATGAAATGGAGATAATAGACCTATATGTCAGGTTTGTGGTAAATTGGACATACTGCTGCTGTTTGTTATTACAGGTTTGATAAAAGCTATATGGGAACACTTTCGGACTCCAGCAATAAAAATCAGCATCAACACTCAGTTTATCTGTCTACAACTGATAATATTTCATATTAGACCTGGTTTATAGATAGTGGAGGAAGTTGTCACGTAACAATAATGCAATAATATGCAACACAATAGGAATATCGTGTAAGAACTTCGAAGGGTGGGAAGATGGGGGAGAAACTCAATTATTTGTC
>NW_019014645.1:688447-704016 GCF_000150535.2 Carica papaya
CTCCTCTTTTTGATTTAATAATATTATATTTTTTATTTAATTAGTAAAAAGAGGAGTTATATTAATTTTAATAGAAATTATTAACATGATGAGTGATTTGATACGTTTTATAATTATTTAATATGTGGATTAATAAATTAGAAACGTAAAGTAAAGTGCTATTTGATGCAAATGTAAGGGTAAGAGCATGTTCTTCTTTTATGTTATCTCTTAATAAATTATATTTTATAAATTTATTAAAATACTTAAAATTTTTGTACGTCAATGTGTGAATAATATACATTTTAAAAAATTGTGTTAGATTTGAATATTTTGTTTAATAATAATAATTAAAAAAACATATAAAAATATTTAGTAGAATATAAATGATTAGTGCAATTAGGAGTAATTATTATCTAGTTCACATTGAAAAACCATATTAGAGCAGATGGACCAGTCCATATATGGTCTGACGTTGATCTAGAAAATTCGGCACCAAAAAGTTTGGTCTATTCTAATCCAACCCAATCGAGTTAATAGTTAGATTAATTTAATATATATATAAAATAAACAGGAAAATTTTAAAAATATAAAAACTCTAATATAATATATATCTATTTTATACATATATACCTCTCTCTTTTTTTTTGTTATTTATTAATTTTTAGAATAAAAATATTAAGGAAAAAAATAGGAAATAAACTAAACTTAAAAGAGAATAGTCAATTTTTTAGTCAATACGATTCTCAATTTTCAGTTTTGGTCTCGTTCAATTAGGTTTTAGACGGTGTAATGCTATTACATATAATACAATGAGTTTGAGAAGATTTTATATTATTACTTTAAAGTAATAATAATATATATATATATATATATATATATATATATATAAGGAATCATCTTAAGATGTACAAAAATTAATTTCTTAAACAAGTTATAGAAACTTGATATATTTTCAAGATGCAATTACTCATTATAAATTATGACCAAAGTAGGAAAAATCAATTATATGCACATGGTATATTAGTACACAAAATCTACAGAACTCATAATGTTAAATGCAAATTATGTGGAAACCTACATGGAGAAATTATCACGCATGCTTTAAAACAAAGTTTCATATATTGTTATTATAAGAGGAGCATCATTTAGTTTCTTTAGGTATCAGGCAAATAATAATTTGTCAAGATTTGATCCAAACTTATCTACTTCTCTTGTAATATCCGGAATTAATTTTAAAAATTAAAATTAATATATAAAAATATAAATTTTTATTTTATAAATTTTTATTTCATGTAAAATTAGAAAAAAAATATGCGGATGATGAAATTGAAAATAATTTTAGAAAAAATGAGTGAAAATTCAGATTCGGGGATATTTTTGAAAAAAAAATTAGAAATTAGGGGTCAAAACGTAATTTATGAAAAATGTACCACGTAGGACCACCCACTCAGCAATCTCGACGAACCGGAACACGCCGTGTGGCAAGGAATGCTGACTCGGTGCCACACAGAAGGCCAAGCTAGCAATCTACGTGCCTGCAATCGGATGGTCCGAATTTATTTTCGCGCGCGTGAACGGTCCAAATTCATTCCCTCTTTAAATACGATCGTACAGTTTAGATCAAATCGTGATTAACGATCTAGATTCATTCTCTCTTTAAATGCGATCAAACTGTCGAGATCAAACGCGATGAACAACCCAAATTAAAGGAGGACGGATATAAATATCTCACTTTACACCGAACCCTAACCCTAGCCGCTAGCCCTCCACCGGAAAAAAAGAACCAGCCACTGGAGAAAGGAGTCGACCGCCGCCCGTTGCCATGCTGGAGCCACCTTCGACAGCCAAAAAATGCAAAAAGAATTTTCATTCGCTTGAAATTTGATTTTGAACACCCTCATGGCAAAATCAAAGCAAAAGGATCAGCGGATGAGCCAGAAATCGTGGGTAAAACCCAGCGACACTGTAAGACCCAAAATTTATTTTTTTTTTGTAATTTAAGATTTTATTCTAAATGTAATAAAATAATTTTCAATTTTTTTTTATTTTTATTTTAATTTAGAGTAAAAAAATGAAATAAAATTGATGGAGGATGAAATTGAACGCAATTTTGGAGAAAATGGGTAAAAATTTGGGTTCTGTGGATATTTTTGAAAGAAAAATCGGAAACTTGAGGTCAAAACGCAACTAAAAAAAAATTGTCACATAGGATGCCCGTCAGCAGCCCCAACGAACCAGGACGCGTTACGTGATAACGGGTGCTGACGCGGTGCCATGCAGGTAGCCACGCGGGCGATTTGCGTGCCCACGATCGAACGACCCAGGTTCGTTCCCGGACGCACGGACGGCCGGAGCACAGCAAAGCCGCTGTGCCAGAAATTCAAAATTGGCCAAGTGGGCCCCGAGACTGATTTTGAGTTTGTTTGAGATATTTGTAGGTACAATTAATGCGTTTTAATTCCTGAAGAAAAATGTAGGAAACTCGAGAATCACCCATAGGCGCAGTCGAACAGCTTAGCTTTTCGAGCATCAAATTGAGTAAGGATCCCTCACCCTATTTTCTATTATAGAATTGAAGTTTAAATAAATAATAATATAGTATTTTATGCGAATTTAGTAAATGTGCATAATTAATTACGGATTGCTAATAGAGCCAAAATCGGAAATTGTTCTTTGTTGATTTCTGTTGATTTATTTTACAGTTTAAAAATATGATAGTATTTGATTTATCAATTTTATGATTTGAGTGCATGTATTGTTGCCTTATGTGACCACTGTTTGGTTGAAAAACTGAGATATGATTGTATTCCCTCATGAATGTTTGTTTACTTATGTGATTATGGTTGATTTGGAAAATAGAGACTAACGAAAAACGGGAAAGTTGTATGAGAAAATGAATAGATGAAGACAGTAGTCTTACTGGATATCCTGGGAGATGGTGGACAGACCGGGTATATAGAAAATCCTACTGTGAATGTTGTCTCATACTGGACGGGGTATGGAGACATGATAATTTGACGCTCATACCGGACGAGGTATGGGGACGACCTGCTTTACCCTCATACCGGACGAGGTATCGAGGTTTAATAATTTGGCGCTCATACCGGACGGGGTGTGGGGACAACCCGTAATTGAGATTGTTAAAGGAAAGGGTTCGCCTGCAGCGAGAACATCTCTATGAACCCCCATGGATACTAGTAGGCTGGTTAAAAAAGTGACAGTTATTGTTCCATTTATTGACGATGTATATAGACTTGTGATATGTGTTATGTTGCTAATTTTACATGAAACCATGATCTATATGATATTAATTGTCTGCATAGGTTATTTTTATGAATTCCACTACGATAAGTGAACGGTAAATAATTTTATTTATGATAAACAAATTTATTTAAATTAAGTACTCTATTAGTATTTTAATTTTATATCAACCTTTACTTCTGTGGCGGTGATATAGTGTGATATCCTTACTGGACTAGTGTAACTCATCTCTTATTTAACCATTTCAGATTAAGATGATCAGGTTCCAGAGCCCGATCCTCAGGAGGATTGCGAGTAGATGTTAGATTTCTTTATTTTCTGTTTATTTCCTTATTCTTGTGTTTCTTTCAAAAGAGTGAATTCCGTAATGTTGTTTGGTACTTTAAGTTATTTGTGTAAAGAATGTAAACTTTGAACATTTATTAGTTTCTGCACTTTAATTATCTTTTATTTCCTTTGGATATTTCAAGGGTCGTTACAGTTGGTATTAGAGCTGCTCATTCCTTACACAAAATTCTTAGAGAACACTAAAATAATGGATTATCACTCAACCATTCCTTATGAAATGTAGGTTCAGATAGATGAAGAGAAGAAGACCCCCATTAAACCGATCAGCTCGAGATGGATCGCGTAGAGAAGATGTTGACTGGATATTTGAGATGCTGGAGAGACTCATTGCTGCCCAGCAGGGCCGGGAGGAAAGGAGGGAGCTACCTAACCCTCCCCCGCTACCACAGATTGAGTCACCCCTCTAACGAGAGATCCCTAGCCACCTCGGTATGACCTTACTCCTCCACAGTACCACCCGACACCACCATAGTATGATTCGGTGCCCCAGCCACAGTACCACCCAGCACTACCACAGTACAATTTGATACCCCCATCGTATCAGCAAGTACCACCGTAGGGCCACCCAGTCCATCCTCAGCATGGCCCAGTCCCTCTTCCACAGGACCCAGCTCCTCCCATGATGGACCCAGGCTACATAGAGAGGTATAAGAGATTAAACCCATCTACTTTTGCAGGGGGATCCTCTTTTATAGATGTCAAGTACTGATTAGCAGAGACAGAGAAGGCCTTCAAGACCTTAGGAGTGACTCCTAAACAGAAAGTCACCATTGATACCTACATGCTAGTGGGAGAAGCAAACCATTGGTGGGAACTCAAATAGACCACCCTGCTTGTTCCAGTTACTTGAGAATAGTTCCTAGCTGCTTTTCATGCAAAATACCTTCTAGAGCATCTCCAACATCTGAAAGATATGGAGTTTGGACAGTTGGTCCAAGGAAACATTACTGTGTCAGAATATGCTCGCAAGTTTCTAGAGTTGAGCCGATATTCCTCTGAGACACTATTGGATTAAAGTAGGAAAGCTAGAAGGTTCGAATGGGATCTCTACCCAGAAATCAAACAATAGTTATTTGTGTTGGAGCTCAGGACTTATTCGACTGTTCTGGCCAAGGCACAGCTAGTGAAGAATAGCTTCTGCACCTACTGTGCCTGTTCAACATAACAAAAGGCCCAGGCCGATGATCTAGGCTCCCCCTCAGGCTCCAGTGACAGAATGTGGTAAGATCTGTTAGCATTGTGGCAGGGATCATGGGGACCGATCCTGCTATCGCCTCAACAACACTTGTCGCATATGTGATAGTGCCCAACATTATGCGAGGGAATGATCAAGGAACTAGAATCAAGGCAGATCTCCTATCCAGGGCAGAGCTTACAATCTCACCCAGCAAGATACAAAAGCCAACCCGAACGTGGTATATGGTACGTACATTATCTGTAACTATCTTGCTCATATTTTGATTGATACTAGTGCATCACATTTATTTGTTTTACCTATTTTTTAATTAAAATTTAATGTATTACCTGATAAACTTGATTCTGTGTTGTTTATGTCTATTGCTGGGAGTATGACACTATTGAGAGAAGCTGTATACAGAGCCTATGTTATAGATATAACAGATAAGAAATTGGGTGTGGACATAATAGAATTAGACATGGGAGACTTTGATGTAATTTTAGTAATGAACTGGCTAGCGGCATATCATGCCACCATAGATTGTTTTAGCAAGAAGGTTGTATTCAATCCTCCTAATGAGGAGCCATTTACAAATTAATAAAATCGTTTAGCATTTTTTCCCTCACGACAAATTTTCTTATTATCAAGTACTTTAACCCTGCTATTTTCTCTAACTAGGCAAATCCAAGAAAAAGATTTGTATTCAGAGATTTCGATAGTCCAAGACTTTTCAAATGTATTTCCGAATGAATTACCCGGACTACCAGTGGATAGAGAAGTCAAATTCACTATAGACTTTCAGCTAGACATCCAGCCCATTTCGGTCGCTCCTTACCGCATAAGGTTATGTATTGATTATAGATGTCTGAACAGAGTCACAATCAAGAACAAGCATCCCCTTCCCAGGATTGATGACCTCTTTGACCAGTTGTAGGGTGCCCAAGTTTTTTTCAAAATAGACCTACGTTCAGGTTACCATAAGGAAAGAATCAAGGCAGAAAACATTCCCAATACAGCCTTTCGAAATAGGTACGGACATTATGAGTTCCTGGTCATGCCTTTTGGACTAACCAATGCTCTAGCCATCTTCATGGACTTGATGAATAAGGTTTTCAGACAATTCTTGGATCAGTTTGTTATTGTGTTCATTGATGACATCTTGGTTTATTCAAAAAGCAGAGAGGAACACGCCCATCATCTGACTCAAGTTTTGAAGATTCTCATAGAAAAGAAGTTGTATGTAAAGTTGAGTAAGTGTGAGTTCTGACTTGAACAGACCACCTTCCTAAGACACATCATATCAAAGGATTGAGTATCAGTGAACCCCAAAAAGGTTGAAGTAGTGCTTGGTTGGAAAAAATTGACATCAGTTAAAGAGATCCGTAGTTTTTTGGGAATGGTGAGTTATTACCGCAGGTTTGTAGAAGAATTTTCTAGTCTAGCTGCTTCTCTGACTTGGCTCATGAAGAAGAATGTCAGGTTTGAGTGGAACGAGTACTGTGAAAGAAGTTTTTTTAAAATTAAAGAAGCGACTGATTATTGCACCTGTGTTTACAGTGATGCCTAGCGGATTAGGTGGATATACAGTTTACATTGATGCCTCCTACTTAGGTATGGGTTGTGTGTTGATGTAGCATGGGAAGGTCACAACCTATGGGTCCAGACAGTTGAAGAGTCATGAGAAAAACTATCCCACCCACAACTTAGAGCTTGCCGCAATCATACATGCCTTAAAAACTTGGCACCATTATTTATATAGGGAGACCTTTCAGATCTATACCAATCACAAGAGTTTGAAACACATATTCACTCAAAAGGATCTCAACATGTGTCGGAGAAGGTGGATAAAACTTCTCAAGAACTATGATTGTGACATCTTGTATCACCCGGGTAAGGGCAACGTGGTAGCCGACGTACTCAGCCGGAAAAGTGCAGGTACATTAGCCCAATTGATAGTTTCAGAATGCAGGCAGATAGGGGCTGCACAATAGGTACGGCTTTAAGACCTGAGGAGAGTCACATGTTTGGGCTACCTGGTCGTTTAGCCTGAGTTAATCCAGAGAATAAGGGAGGCTCAGTCCGCCGACTTCACCCTAGTAGCACTCAAGAAAGATGCAGAATAGGGAGTTAACTCAAAATTTCAAATCTCCGCCAATGGGTTGCTCAGATTTCAAGACAGGATGTGTGTTTCAAGTGACAGTGAGTTAAAGAAGGACATGTTAAAGAAGGACATTATGACAAAGGCCCATAGCTCAAAGTTTGCCATGCATCCTAGAAGTACTAAGATGTATCAAAGTATGCGACCCCGATTTTGGTGGAACAGGATGAAAAGAGATATAGCTAACTTTGTTTCTAAGTGTTTGGTATGTCAGCAGGTCAAGACAGAGCATCAACGCCCAGGCAGGCTACTTCAGTCATTACCGATCCCGAAATGGAAGTGGGAACATATTACCATGGACTTCGTGATAGGATTACCTAAGGCACGCTTAGGACATTATGTCATCTAGGTAATTGTTAACCGAGTTACCAAGTCTTCCCACTTTTGAGCCATCAGGATGACCGATCCCTTTGACAAGTTAGTAAGAATATATATCTGAAAAATAGTCAGACTACATGGAGTGCCAGTGACAGTAGTGTCTGATAGGGACCCCAGGTTCACTTCTCAGGTTTAGTCTATCTTTCAGCAAGCCATAAGAACAAAGCTATCCCTTAATAATGCATTTCCCCCCTCAGACCGATGGACGGTCAGAAAAGATAATCCGTATACTTGAGGATATACTCCGAACTCGTATGCTGATACCAGGGGCCATTAGAATGATCATCTACCCCTGATAGAGTTCGCATACAACAACAGTTACCAAGATAGTATTGGCATGGCTCCGTATGACGCGTATATGGGCGCCCATGTAGATCGCCGATTTGTTGGGAAGAAGTGGGCGATAGAAAATTGTTCGCTCCAGATCTGGTAGAGGAGACAACATCCAAAATAGTTAAGATCAGGAAGAATATTCAGAAGGCTTAGAGCAGGCAGAAGAGCTATACGGACATCCGGATGAGGGATTTGAAATTTAAGAAAGGTGATCGGGTGTTCCTCAAGGTCACTCCCTTCAAGGGAATCAGTAGATTCAGCAAGAGCAGAAGACTGAATCCCTGATTTATTGGACCATTTGAAATCTTAGACAGAATTGGTACCACCGCCTACAGACTAGTAGTGCCTCCAGAACTTTCTAAAGTCCGTAATGTATTTTGAGGGACCAAATTTCTTTTAAGGAGGGAGAGTTGTAACACCCGAAATTTATTTTTTTTGTAATTTAGGATTTTATTCAAAATGTAATAAAATAATTTTTCAATTTTTCTTTTTATTTTTATTTTAATTTAGAGTACAAAAATGAAATAAAATTGATTGAGGATGAAATTGAAAGCAATTTTGGGGAAAAAGGGTAAAAATTTGGGTTATGGGGTATTTTTGAAAAAAAATTAGAAAACAGGGGTCAAAACGTAATTTAGAAAAAAATTACCACGTAAGATGCTCGGTCAGCTGTCCCGACAAACCAGGACGCACCACGTGACAATGGGCACTGACGCAGTGCCATGGCGAGAGCCACGCGAGCGATCTGCGTGCCCGCGATCGAATGGTCCAGGTCTGTTCCCGCGCGCACTTCCAAACGCGATCGAACGATCAGATTCAAATGTGATCGAACGATCAGATTCAAATGCGATCGGATGATCCAGTTTAGATCGCGATGGACAGTTCAGATTTAATTCTTATTTAATCGCGATCGGACGGTCCAGATCAAACACGATGGACGGCCTATATCAAAAGTGGACGGATATAAATAACTCTCATTCGCACCAAACCCTAACCTTAGTTGCCAGAACCCCTCGCGAGAAGAAGACTTGGCCGCCGGGAAGGAGACCGCCACTGCACCGGAATCCTTTTCAACCGTCAAAAAAAGTGAAAAAAAATTTTTCGCTTGAAATTCAATTTTAAGCATGCCTATGGCCAAATCGAAGCAAAAAGATTGGCCAATTGGCCGTAAAACACTGGCGAAGCCCGGCGGCACCGCTGCGGAAAATTTTACAAAACACTTCCGATGAGGCCCTTTCCGATTCCCGTTCTGGGTAATTTTTTTACCGTTTTGATCACTGTGTCTCCTCTACAGGTTGCCAAAGTAAAACACCCGACCGCAACGTGAGACGGAGGAGTCGTCGCACGGAAGACCCCCGCCACCGGTGAGTTTCAGCTTTTTATGTTTTTACAGCCAATCGAGACTCTTTAACGTATTTTCTTGCAGGGATCAAAGCAGAATTAGCCAAATTCAGCCGAAAACGGTCGAAAACAGCCGACCTGAGGTGGACCACCACCATGGGCGGCGGCGCCGTCGTCGTAGCACGGCAAAGCCGCGTGCCAAAAATTCAAAATTGGCTAAGTGGGCCCTGAGACTATTTTGGGTTTGTTTGAGACATTTGTAGGTACTATTAGCGCATTTTAATCCCTGAAAAAAAATTCAGGGAACCCGAGAATCGCCCGTAGGTGCAGTCGAACAACTTAGCTTTTCGGGTATTAAATCGAGTAAGGATCCCTCACCATATTCCCTATCATAGAATTGAAGTTTAAATAAATAATAATATAGTATTTTGTGCGAATTTAGTAAATGTGCATAATTAATTACAGATTGCTAATAGAGCCAGAACCAGAAATTGTTCTCTGTTGATTTATTTTATAGTTTAAAAGTATGATACTATCTAATTTATCAATTTTATGGTTTGAGTGCATGTATTGCTACCTTACGTGACCACCATTTGGTTGGAAAACTAAGATATGATTGTATTCCCTGATGCATGTTTGTTTGCTTATGTGATTATGGTTGATTTGGAAAATGGGAACTAATAGAAAATGGGAAAGTTGTGTGGGAAAATGAGTAGATGAAGACACCAGCCTTACTGGATATCCTGGGAGATGGTGGATGGATCGGGTACATAGGGAACCCTACCGTAAACGTTGTCTCATACCAGATAGGGTATGGAGACATGATAATTTGGCGCTCATACCGGACGAGGTATCGAGATTTAATAATTTAGCGCTTGTACATGACGGGGTATGGGGACAGCCCGTAATTGAGATTGTTAAAGGAAATGATTCGCGTGTAGCGGAGACATCCCTATAAACCCCCATGGATATTAGTAGGCTGGTGAAAAAAGTGACAGTTATTATTTGGTTTATTGATGATGTATATAGACTTGTGATATGTACTATGTTACTGATTTTACATGAAACCATAATCTGTATGATATTAATTGTCTGCATAAGTTATTTTTATGAATTCCATTGCGGTAAATGAACGATTAATGGTTTTATTTATGATAAACGAATTTATTTAAATTAAGTACTCCATTACTGTTTTAATTTTATACCAATCTTTACTTTTGTAGCGGCGATATAGTATGATATCCTTACTAGCTAGTGTAAATCATCCCTTATTTAACCATTTTAGATCAAGAGGACTAGGTTTCAGAGCCCAATCTGCAGGAGGATTGCGAGTAGATGCTAGATTTCTTTATTTTCTGTTTATTTCCTTATTTTTGTGTTTCTTTCAAAAGAGTGAATTCTGTAACACTGTTTGATACTTTAAGTTATTTGTGTAAAGAATGTAAACTTGAACATTTATTACTCTTCCGCACTTTAATTATCTTTTATTTCCTTTGGATATTTCCAGGGTCGTTACAGGTACTGTTGAGGGAAAAACCAAAAACCACCTCCAATGAGGCTCTTCCCGATTACTGTTTCGTGCGATTTTTTTACCATTGTATTCACCATTCTATTTCTCACAGGTTAACCGAAGAAAAATGCCCAACCGCAAAAGGTGAGCAGGGCGGAGCCGCTGCACGGAAAAACTCTGCTGCCGGTAAGTTTCTATTTTTTGACTTTTTTGGCCCAACCGATGCCCCTTTAACGTGTTTACTCGTAGTGATGAGTATAAAAATGGTTGAAATCAGCCAAAACTAGCTGAAAACAGCCAATCCGAGACAAATCGCCGCCGCAGGCGGCAGTGCCATCGTCGGAGTACGACGGTGCTGCTGTGCTGGAATTTTAAAATTTTTCGAAAAAGATTTTTAACACCAATTTTGAATTTTTTGGGGTATTTCTAGATACTTTAGGTGTATTTTAATCTCTGAAGAAACATTTAAGAAACCTAAAGACCACCAGTAGTGCAGCTGAAAGTTTAGTGTCACGGACACCGATTCGGGTAAGAATCTCTCACCTTATTTCTTATTATGGAATTGAAGTCTAATTATAAATAATATGGTATTTTGCTTAATTTTGAAAACTTCGATAATTAATTACAGGTTACTAATGGAGTCAAAACTGGTTATTTATTACTGTTTGTCCTGTTTTAACTAATTGATTGATTTTACAGTTTCAAATGTATAATAATACACTGGAGTTGGTAAGATGATTTAGTTGTATTTTCTTGATGCATGTATTGCTTGTTTTGTATGATTTGCAGTTAAATTATGAAACTAGAAATTAAATATAAATAGAGAATTGTTTGATTAAGTGATTGAATAGATGATAGTCTTACTGGATATCATGGGAGATGGTGGAAGTACCGGGTGCATAGGAAACCCTACTGTGAATGTTGCCTCATACCGGACGGGATATCGATGTTTGATATTTTGGCACTCATACTGGACAAGGTATGTGAACGGGCCATTTCACCCTCATACCGGACAGGGTATTGAGGGATGGTATTTTTGGTTCTTATATCAGACGGGGTATAAAGATGGCTAGTTAGTTGACAATTTTGAATAAGGGTTCACGCGTACTTGGGACATCCGTATAGACCCCCATGAATGCTAGTAGGCAGATAAAAAGGAAAAGTTGTTATTCTGATTAAATGAATATGAGATTATGATATTGTTTGTATTATTACCTCTATAGGTCAGTTTTGAAAATCTCGTTACGGTAAATGTACAATAAATGATTTTATTTATGATAAATGAAATTACTTAAATTAAGAGCTCTATTAGTTGTTTTCATGATTTTTACCCACATTCATTTATATATCTGCGAGTAGTGTGACATTCTTACTGAACTAGTGTAGCTCACTCTTTCATTAACCATTTCAGATAAGGAGGATCAATATACAGATCTCGATCCATAAGAGAGTTGCGAATAGGATACCTACTTGTTTACTTTCCATTTATTTCTTTGATTTTTCGTTGTTTCTTTTAGAAGGGTTATTCTCGTAGCCCTATTAGGTATTCTAAATTATTGTGTAAGGAATGTAAACCCTAACTTTATTATTTCGCTTCCGCATTTAATTTATGATTTTATATTCTTTTAAATTCTGGGTCGTTACAGTTGATATCAGAGTCACATTTCTCAAAACCATTCCTTACACCAAAAAACCTTAGGAAACACAAAAAAAATGAGTTATCACTCAACCATTCTTTGTGTAATACATGTACAGATAGATGATGAGAGGGAGACCCCCACTAAACCGAGCAGTCTGAGAGGGTTCGTTTCTAGAGGATGTTGACCGATTATTTAAAATGCTAGAGAGATTCATTGCTGCCCAATCGGCCCGGGAGGAAAGGAGGGAGCTACCTGACCTTCCCCTGTTGCCACAGGTTGAGCCACCCCTGCAGCGGGAAGATCCTGAACCACCCCGGTATGACCCTGCTCCTCCATAATAGCATATGGCACCACCACAATATGGTCTGATGCCCCAATCGCATCACCCAGCACCACCACAGTATAGCCCGATACCCTAACCGCATCACTCGGCACCACCAAAATACAATCTGATGCCTCTACTGTATCATCCAGTACCACCACAGGGCCATCCAGTCCATCTTCAGCACAATTTAGTCCCTCTTGCACGGGACCCAGTTCCTTCCATGATGGACCCAAACTATATTGAAAGGTATAAAAGACTAAACCCATCAATTTTTGTAGGGGGATCCTCCTTTGAAAAGGTTGAATACTAGTTAGTTGAGACATAGAAGGCCTTCACGATTCTTTGGGTGATTCCCAAACAGAGAGTTATACTTGCCACCTACATGCTGGTGGGAGAGGCAAGCCGCTGGTGGTAACTCAAGCAGGCCACCATGCCAGTTCCAGTCACTTGGGAATAATTCTTGATGACCTTCAATGCATAGTACCTCCCAGAGTATCTCTGACATCTGACGGAAATGGAGTTTGCACACCTGGTCCAAGGTGACATAAGTGTATCAGAATATTCCTGAAAGTTCCTAGAGTTGGGCCGGTATTTCCTTGAAAGCATGATGCAGAAGGCAGAAATGTAAAAAAGTTTAAGTGAGGTCTCTGTCCTGAGATTAGACAGCAACTGTATGTGTTCGAGCTCAATACTTACTCGGTCGTTCTGGCCAAAGCACAACTAGTGGAAAGGAACCTTCGTATTTTTGCTCCAGTAGTAGGGAACCTCAGGCCCTCGATTTCACATTGTAGACCAGCACCTACTGCACCTGCCTAGCATAATAAGAGACCTAGGCCAATTACTCAAGCTCCTCCTCAGATTCCAACAACAAGACGCGGTAGGACTTGCCAACACTATGGCAAGGATCATGGGGACCGACCCTGCTATCGCCTCAATAATACTTGCTGCATATATGGGAGTGCCCAGCATTATGCGAGTGAGTACCCGAGAAATCAGAACTATGTCAGACTTCCTATCTAAGGCAGGGTTTATAACTTCACTCAGCAAGATACAGATCTCGACCCAGACGTGATACAGGGTACGTACATTATCTGTAATCATATCGCACATGTTTTGATTGATACCGGTGCCTAAAAATCAATTGTTTCACATGCGTTTTCCACCAAACTTAGATGTATTACTAGAAAGACTTGAATCTGTGTTGTTTGTGTCTACTCATGGGAGTATAACACTATTAGGAGAGGTTATATACAGAGCTTGTGTCATAGATATAGCAGATAGAAAATTGAGTGTGGACCTAATAGAGATTGCCATGGGGGACTTTAATATAATCCTAGGAATGAACTAGCTAGCAGTATATTACACCACAGTAGATTGTTTTCATAAGAAACTTGTATTCAACCCTTCTAATAAAGAGTCGTTTATAAATTAATAAGATTTTTTAAACATTGTTCCCTCATGACAAGTTTTCCTATTATCAATTACTTTAACTTAGCTGTTTTCTCTAACTAAACAAACCTAAGAAAAAAATTCGTATTCAAGAGATTTCGGCATCTGAAACTTCCCGAATGTATTTCTAGATGAACTACCTGGACTGTCAATGAACAAAAAAGTTGAATTCACCATAGATCTCTACCCAGACACCTAGTCTATTTCGGTTGCCCCTTACCACATGAGTTGTGTTGAGATAAAGGAGTTGAGGAAATAGATCAATGAATTGCAGGATAATAGATTCATCTAATATAGTGTGTTTCCTTGGGGTGATGGAGTCACATTTGCAAAGAAGGGGGATGGAACATTAAGGGTATGTATTGACTACAGAGGACTGAACAGGTCACGATCAAGAACAAATACCCCATCTCCAAGATCGATGACATTTTTGATCAGTTGTAGGGTGCCCATATCTTCTTTAAAATAGACTTGCATTCAGGTTATCATCAGGTAAAGATCAAGGAGGAAGACATTCCCAAAATAGCATTTCAAACCAGGTACGGACACTATTAGTTCCTAGTAATGCCATTTAGACTAACCAACGCACCAACCATCTTCATGGATTTGATGAACATGATTTTCAGATAATTCCTGGATTAGTTCATCATTGTATTTATTGATGATATCCTGATTTATTCAAAAAGTAAAGAGGAACATGCTCACTATTTGACTCAGGTTTTGCAGGTTCTCAGAGAAATGAAATTGTATGCAAAGTTGAGTAAGTGTGGGTTCTAACTCGAGCAGACTACCTTCCTATGGCATATTATATCAAGAAATTGAGTGTCAGTGAACCCCAAAAAAGTTGAGGCAATGCTCGGCTGAGAAAAATTAACCTCGGTTAAGGAGATTCGTAACTTTCTGAAAATTGCAGGTTATTACCACAGATTTATGGAAGGATTTTCTAATCTAACTGCTTCTTTGACTCAGCTCATAAAGAAGAACGTCAAGTTTGAGTGGAACGAGGACTGTGAAAAGAGTTTTTCAGAACTAAAGAAGTGGTTTACTACTGCACCTGTGTTGGCCTTGCCGAATGGAGTAGGTAGATATACAGTTTATAGTGATGCCTCCTACCTAGAGTTGAGTTGTGTTCTGATGTAGCATGGGAATGTCATAACCTATGGGTTCAGGCAGTTGAAGAGTCATGAGAAAAATTACCCGCCCCATAACTTAGAACTTGCCACAATTATCTACGCTTTGAAGACTTTGTGTCATTACTTATATGGGGAGATCTTTCAGATCTATACTGACTATAAGAGCTTAAAACACATATTGACTCAAAAAGATCTCAACATGCGTCAGAGACGATGAACAGAATTCCTTAAAGAGTACGACTGCAACATCTTATATCACCCGGGTAAGGGCAATGTGGTAGCTGACTAACTTAGTAGAAAAATAGGTATATTAGCTCACCTAATGGTTTCAGAATGCATGACAATAGGGGCCGCACAACATGTACGACTTCAGGACTTGAAGAGAGTCATATGTTTAGCCCACCTGACTATTCAACCTGAGTTGATACAGAGAATAAAGGAAGCTCAATCCGCCGATTCTACCCTAGCAACCCTCAGAAAGATGTAGAACAAGAAGTTCATTTAGAATTTGAATATCTGCCGATGGGTTACTTA
>NW_019014645.1:723997-734419 GCF_000150535.2 Carica papaya
TATGAATTTATTATAGATGATTTGTGAAAATATATTTTTATTTATTTATTTTTCTCAATTCAAATTGAATACAGATGTAATAACTTTTTATTTTAGTACGAAAAATTCTTAAGCTATCTTTTTTGAAACTTATTGAGTTTTTAATTCTATTATATAGGATTAAGGTTACAATTGCAACGAAATGTATTTACGTCTCAAGTTAATTTTTTTCGACTTATTTATAATTTTTTTTTACTCTCTTCTCTGAGTTTCGTTTAATAAAACAACTAAAGCAAATGTAAAAATGCATGCTTTATTTATTAGTGTTTAATTTAATAAAATTTTTAATTATTGTACCACATTTAGGATGCTGCATTTGACATGTAGGGAAGTGATTTCTTTGCAAACACTTGAAGAAAATCTTAGGCAAAGTTATATATATTTTTTTTTAATTTTGAATTTTTTTATAGAAGATTCCATAAATATAAATTATTTTAAATATCTATTTACATATTTATGAAAATAAAACATTAACCAACCGTAGCTGACATCCAATGTGTGTATATATATATATATATGTGTGTGTGTGTGTGTTTGAAGAATCCTACATCCCATGAAAAAACTAAGCATTTCAAGATACAGTAACAGTACTGTAAATATCAAGGAAAGTAGAGCTAGCTTGGTGTACACATCATCATCTAAAACATGTTTGTAATATATATGCGTGTTTGTATGTGTGTATATATATATATATAAGGCCATTGACAACCATATTGGCATGTGACTTCAGCTTAAGTTTTGCCTGTCGGCTGTTGAAAAATCTATAAAAAAATCCAAACTAGCAAGTAATCTTAATCTTCTCACTCTTAATTTGTTTTTCAACTTAGCATCTATACACACACACACACACACACACATATATATATATATATATAGTGTTTGAGCAGTCCCAAATCACATGATAAAAACAGTGTCACATGAGATGGGAATGGAGAAGACAGCTAGCCCATATGCAAATTTTATAAATTTATAAAACCCTAATATTCTAAAATTAAATCTTTTAACAAAACATATTATTAGTAAATCTGTAGAAAAATCCTCTAATACTAAGAAGAAAACATAAATAACAGCCTGACTGTTTGGAAATGAATTAAGTTACAAATTCTAGAATTCACCAGCTTAATTTGAAAAATACTGTAATTTTCCCCATCTAGCCAAACGTGTGTGTGTATATATATACATATAGATGTATGTATATATATATATATATATATATGTAAATGATTGATGAAATTATGGTGGATTCACACTGTGGATGAAATGATATGTTAAGAGGCTTTAAAGATTAATTGTGATATTATAAGATATGTGCAATTGGGAACTTAAAACCTATATTTATTTAACAAAAAAGGAATCCAATTATGGTAAAAAAAAAAAGGTAAAAAGGTGATTTGGGTTAAAAGAGAAGTACTTTGAAAAGTAATTACTAATGCTACCTTAAACAAGCTGGATCTTTCTTTTTTGTTTAATTTAATTTAAGCATTGACAATTATTACTTGGTAATAATTTTAGTTTGTCTTCTGTTATATGTATTTCATGGAGGCCATCATTACAAAAAAAAAAAAAGAAAAAAAAAAATGTAGTAGTAGTTGGCATTGACAATATAAATTAGCTACAATATTACATATGACAGAATATATGCTGTATAAATGAAATTTCTTTATTTAACCAACTACATACATACATACATACATATATATATATATATACATCTATATATAGTTTCACTTGCATTGTGTTTCTTCTTTGTTATTATTATATAACACATACAAACATTTTTGGGCAAGTCACCTTTTCCCTCCCTATGTACACAATTTTATATTATCCCAACTACTACAAAAACGTAATATTAAATTATTGTTGATGATTATTAAGTATTCCAATGAAATGTCAAATTTACTTCAACATATTTGTTAATGATATTTGTTGTGAATAATTTATTTAAAATATTTGTTGGTGTATTAATCGTTTTTATAGAAATTACCAAATTCATATTTATTATTGCTATTGATATTTTTATCCTCTTTAATGGATATACATACATATATATATATATATATATATTTAAAACTAAGAATAGTTGAGTTATTGTTGGGAGTTTCATTGGATACCTAAATGAGAAAATTAAAGATGATATTATATATTTAATGTAATTATAGATGACAATTTGCCTGAGTCTCTATCCCTTTATCTCTTACTACTTTAACCAAAACCCACAGAGCATTTTAACATATAATGACTTCTTCTACTTTAAGAAATTGTGATACACATGATGGTCATTAGGGTTTTAAATCTTTTCATTTAAAAAAAAAAAAAAAAAAAAAAAAAAAACTTTACTACAAAAAGAAAAGCAAACAGATTGGATAAAATGACACAGTGCATATATATCTACATATGTGATATATACACACCCATAATTCCTCCCACTTTTCACAAATAATTGAGACAGGACATGAAAGGTATAATTATTTTAAAATTAGTTCTATCTTTTTATAATTAAAGTAAATAGTAATATTTGAAATCAATTATAGTGAGGAGAGAAACAGTGCACATACTATATATGAATTTATATAGTAAAATAATTTAAATAAAATGATGGATGCTTTGCGGTCACTATACTCTAGCTTTAAAACTTAAAGCATGAATTATATATATGTATGAACCACAATATTATTAATTAGTGAAACGAGCCAAGTACCAAATTGGTTATTTTATAAGTGAGGTTGACAAATTTAATGTAACAATAAATATTGTTTTTTCTCATCTCTGCGATCAATCGGTGAGAGATTGTTCCCAAACTGCAATGATTTCTGACCTTTCTGGCATCGAATTGCTGAGATTGCAACCATAAGAATCCATGTGGATTTGAGGAATTCAATGCAAACATGGGCTGTCATATATACATATATATATAGATCATACTATACAAAAAATATTCTGCACCAATGGAGTAATAAATTTCCATGAGGGAGAGATCAATTTAAAAATGCCAATCCACAGCTGACCTGCTGAGTTTTTCTCAATAGATAAAAATAATTAAAAATTAAATTTACTAGTAAATAAAATAAAGAAATAAATGAAAGGGAAGATTAAAAAAATATATATAAATACTAAAATTGGCAATAATTTAACTTTGATTAACAACTTCATCCTTCAATCCATCACATTATTCCCGCCCCCCCCCCCCACCTTTCAAAACTAAGTAAAGACTAACAATGGGAAACCAAAGAGGAAAGATGGAAAGCAATTTTGTAAAAATAGAAAAAAAAAAAAAAAGCAGAAATCTCACAATTACAAGCAAGCTATTGAAATAAATTAAACAACATATCATCATCATCATCTTACTGTTGTCTAAAATCATGTCTGTATCTGCTCCTCCTTTCTTGGTTCTCTTGGCTAATTTCATCCGACTCTGTTCTTTTCTTTTTTTCCCTTTTTGTTGAAGGGTGAAGAAGGGACATCAAAAACTTTGTGATGAACATGTTGAATATTGAGCTATTTTTGTTGTTTTAAATGAGTTGAAAATAGTAATAGGCGCAATCAAATAATGTTGGGTGACAGAGCCCGCTTATACATACATTTTTTGGGTGTATGGACTGGTAAATTTTAATAGCTGGGGATGATTGTACCAACATATCCAAATCCTGTGATGAGGAAGGTCACGGTTTGCAGGAACAGGTATACGAAGTAGTTGTTCTTTCCATGAACGAAATCATAGCATCCACAGCAGAAGAGGAACGCTCCAAATCCCAACTCCAATGTGTTGAGTCTGTTGAAGTTAAAATGAAAAAGAAATTACAAAATTTTAAAAAATATTTGAATCACAAACTCTGCAATGGTAAATAGTAGAAAAGATTGAAAGTGTTTGTAAATTCAGACCTGTCAGGCAATTTGAAGAGTCTGGTAATGCGTTTGGGTGATTTGGTATTTGCCTTCTTGGCTGCCTCAGCTTTCTTGAGTGCATCCCCTAGTTTTTCAGTGACAACCCATTCATTGGCTCTCCCTGCTTCAAGAAGACCAATCAAGGTTGCTTTCGTCCGGTGCAATGACATCACGTTCTCGAAAAGGATCCAGTAGAATAAGAGGTGAATTGACCTGGTAGTTCAACGCACAATTATTCAATTATTTGGCATAATAGTACCCAGTTGAAGAATTAACAAGAAAGATTTGAGTAGCAGCAGCCTACCTTGGGGTTCCCACAGAGTTGAGAATAGTGATGATGGAAGGAATATAAACAGCTCCCCAGATAGGAACATGAACTTCAGGAACCAAAATGGTGAGGGGAAGCACAACACAGTAGAAGAAGAAGGTGACCATGTGGGCTATGATCTTTCTGACAAAGAAGAAGCTGTAGATCACATACACTTTCTTCCAGAATTTGACTTTCTGCACCAATGTATATTGATTGAATAAGATTTTAGAGATAAGTTAAATTTATGTTTATGCAAAATAGATAGACGAAGTGAAAGTCACCTTGTTTTTAACAATCTCCATCACCATTTTCCTGAAGAGATTTGCAGGGCCACAAGACCATCGGTGCTGCTGGAATCGGAAGGCTCTGAAGGTACTAGGAAGTTCACTTTTCACCTACAATTATGACAGATTAATTACATGTATATGTATATGTATACCTACATTTTTGAGACAGCAAATGGACATACCTGAAGATCACCCAGGTACACAAACTTCCAGCCTCTAAGACTAGCCCGAACTGCAAGATCCATATCCTCCACTGTGGTTCTGTCCTTCCACCCTCCTGCTTCATTGATGGAAGCAATTCTCCAGATACCAGCAGTCCCTGCAATTGCATTGCAAATTGATGAAAAACCAATCGTAGATGTCCATGTAACTAACATATTACCATCACATTCTATTCCCATCGAGTCTAACATATTACTAATTTAGATATATACAAAATAATCATAGTTTATACATTTAACTATAATTAAATTAAAGTTCATTCCTAACGTCAAATATACAATAATTGATTTTGCATTCCCACATGTCAAGAAAGAAATCACAGAGTTTAATTTGAATTTGACATAAAATTGATTTGGGTTTAGATTATTATTACTGTTCAAATTTTTATACTATTTATATGGCGTTATCGTACTTATTCTATAAAATTAAAGTTAAAATCAAATTCAAAGTTAATTTTAATTTTCAATAATTGCAGGCTAGTACTAACTTTTCTTTTTACTTTTGACAAAGTTAATTGAACAGTATGGCTGGAAACTACAGAGAAGCAATAATATCTTTTTTTGAAAAAAAAGCTAAAAAGGTTTCCTGTTTCCCGTCATACTTGTTCCAAAATTTTAAATTGTTTATACAATAATGACAACTGCAATTACCATCTATCTTGAGAGTTTATCAATTCAACGTTGGAAATTACCAACTCAAGTTAATTGAATAATTTGGCAGGCTTTGGACAGGTTTTATCTCTCAGGTTAAACCATATACATATATATTAAAATATACAATTATGACATATAGCAAATTAATTCAAACAAATTCGTTTTTAAATTAAATAAATTTACCATTGAAACCAAAGAAGGCATGAGTGGCTGACCCAACTTCTTGCTCCACAGTGAAATGATAATCCAACGACATCTCTTGCATTCTGGTCAACAGGCACTCGTCCGCATTCACTGGAAACCATGTTTAACATGCTTCAATAATAGTAAATAATAATAAGAAAAAAAATATCTATATATATATATATAGTATAGTATAGTACACAAGGTAAAACAATAATATCAAAAATAATTTATTTTCTACGTGCCAAAAATACTAATAGAAGCCGCTTTACAATTTCTTTTTTGTCCTTAACTACTTCCAATTAGAATCTACCACGTCTTACCAAAGCACGAGGGAGATTCTTACTCAACTTCCTAAAAACAATACTGTTTTGGATTCTCAATATAACAAATTCCAAGTGTCGGCAAGAAGAGGGAGGTCCACCAAGGAGCCAGTGGTACTACCCACACTTTTAACTTTTCCACATGGGTTTTTTCCAAATGGGAATTTGCCGCTTGTATTTAAAAAAAAAAAAGAAATAAAAAAGAAAAATACCACATGCAGAGTAGGGTTACTATAACCACGATTTGACCATTTTACCCTGGACTCTTTACATAATACCGGGACCCAATTAGTTTGACAATACGATCCGTACGACCCGACCTGGGTCGTTAACAGAGCAACACATGCACTGCCTTGGCCCATGAAATTACAAATATACCCTCTCATTCTTCTTTTCCTAATGATAATAAAGAGAGAGCACTCCCATTTTCTTTTCAATAAAATATATATTTTTAGAACAACTCCAAAATCCAAGACACCGAAACTGACCACACTTTGGTTAGTCGCGTCATTTCCATAAATTTTAAAAGAACAAAAATGCAGGGCAAATTTCAATTTAAAAATATCGTAGCATTTAATTTATTTCCTATTTAAAAAAGTTAAAAGAAAAAACCAATAATTATATCAGGACATTCATCAAAACATATTATTGAAACAATATTTTTTCTTAACAAATTAGGAATATTAAAATTTCGTCAATTAATCACACTACGAGAGAGAGAGAGAGAGAGAGAGAGAGAGAGAGAGATCTGATTAAGCCGTGATCTACGGCAAGTATGTAAACAAGTGTCATGATCAAGGCGGCTGATTGAGTGAGGACGTTGTGGTCCCCACACCGTGATTGATGGGGACGTGGGCTCCGCATAAACCCATGCACCCTGCGACCGTATCCGCCGACAAAAACAAAACTAACCCTACTAGCAAAATTAGAGAGAATGATAATAATAATAATAATAAAGAATTTTCCGGAAAAGAAAAAGAAAAAGAAAAAGAAAAGAAGAATTTCAAAGAGCACCGACACTAGTATTTAACTACTGTTGTTAATTGTGATATGAATAGTTGATAGAAGTAATTAAGTACGAAAATTAATTAAATTGTACCAAATCTCCATCGAGCTTGAACGAGAGCGATGTCAGGATTGTGGACCAAGAAGGGGATGCTTCTTCTTAAGAAATCAGGCTCTGGTTGGAAATCAGCATCGAGAATGGCGACGTATTCACAATGCTTCACATAGCTTCTCTTCAATCCTTCTTTTAGAGCTCCTGCTTTGTATCCTCCTCTGGTTTCTCTGATTTGATACACTATATTAATACCCTTACTCGCCCACCTCTGACACTCTTGCTCCACCATTTGCTACATTCATATTCAATCTCACTTCAATGTTTACTCATCAATTCCTCAAACAACGAATATGTTTATATCTATATATATGTATGTGTGAGTGAGTATGTATACCTTGACGGTCGGATCAGTTGAGTCGTCGAGGACTTGGATCACGAGGCGATCTGCCGGCCATGAAAGTCCACAAGCTGCTCCAATCGATAATTTATAGACCTGTAAACACAAACTTATCAAATCGTAATCCAATTTCTCTCTCTCTGGAAAACCTAGCGAAACATACAATACAAACCTCTCTCTCGTTGTACATTGGGATTTGAATAAGAACCACAGGGAAATTCGAGCTTCCTGCTTCAACATCATCTTGTATAAGCTCGAATTTGTAACGCTTTTCGGGTTTCTTCCAGAACATTTTCACCAAAATAATGACAATTCCCATGTATAATCGCTCCATGAACAACATCAACGACATAGCCAAGCAGATATACACACCGAGTCTCAGCAGAGGAACTATCAATGGCGCTTTGATTAGCTCCCATATTAGCCCAATTTGCCCTGTAATGTCATAGCCGTTTCCTTGAAATGATTCCGGTATCAAAATCTTAGGCGAAATTTGATCCATCTCTCTCTGTACCGCAAAGAACAAAAACGACTATAAACAAGAAAAGGACAACAATGGATCTGCGTGTGTGATTTGTTGTTACGCAATGTGGATGAATCAAAAGCGAGAGTCAGAGACTGACTTTTATATGTATAACTCGCAGAAATCTTAAATGGAAAACTCAGACACGAAAGGTAAAACCAACTCAGTACTCTCTGTCAAATCTTAACCAGACAAAAAAGATAGCAGGAAAACGCTCTGATTTCTTCTTTCCTCCACGCTTTAATCGCTCAACTCTATCACAGTCTGTCCCAACCGATACTGACTCGTCTTCTTCTTCTTCCTCCCATCAAAATGAGAAAGAAACAAAACAGTATGGAGGCCGAGAGAGAGAGAGAGAGAAAGAGAAAAGGGGAAGAAGAAGAGGAAGAAGAAGAGGTGGCTATTTGTGATAAAGAAGAGCGCAATTGATAGAGAGAGAGAAGAGAAGAAGATGCAGTTTTATAGTGAGCTCGGACATTAATTACTTGCCTCTCCCTGTTTTAACTAGTATAAATTTTCGGCTGAGAAATCCCAGGGTCATTTTTGTCATTTAACGGTCATGACTGAGAGTTGAAACTGTAACGTTTTTTTGTGGTGACGTGGCATTTTATTATTGGCTACTGTCATATACTGCCAATGAAAACAAAGCAAATCTCATCAGGAGAAGCAAGTAACTGTTATACCTAAAAGTTTCAAAAAGTATTTTAGACCAAAGGAAAAGAGCTCATGGCAAGGCAAGAATCATGTTAATAAAGTTTTTTTTTTATTTTTTTTCTTTTCTTAATGATGAATTTTGTTTTAATAAATTACACAATATTTTTGAATCATAGTTTTACATGTCCGTATCTAATTAAAATCTATAATTTATCTAATTTTTTTGTTCAATCATTTTAATTTTGAAATTTGTTCACTAGAAACTTTCTTTGGGTAAATATTTTTAATTAAGTTATTTTAAGGATTTTCATACCAAGATCTTCAAATAGAGAAAGTATTTGAATAGTAAATATAAATAAATACATTGTGTTGCATATTTACTTCAATGGTTATTCACTGAAAGAAACTATACATTATAATATATTAATTATTTTTCTAATAAAAGGGGAAGTCCCATATGAGGAAAAAAATAAGGTTAATGTACTTCTGTAAGAGTCAATTAATTACCAAAAGAAGGTTAATACATTTCCAGAAAAAAAAAAAAAAAAAAAAGGTTAAATTAACTCACCCTCACCGGTTTGATAACTTTATTATAATTCTTAATCCACTGAAAATTAGGAAGCACTACAGGTTCATTATAATTTGTCAAAATAGATTAGTAATTATTGGGTAATTATTAAATTAATTTCTAAAATTTGTCAATTATTACGATTTGGTTAATAGTTATTTTAAACTGTCTATTATAATTTCTGTTTATTTTAAACTGTCTAGTTTCATTGTATTTTTCTAATGAAAAAAGTTGAAATCTTAAATCATATTTAAATACTTTAAAAATACTCAAAAACTAATTTTGACTAATAAATTAAATTAATAATTGATAACAATAAAATATATCTAGAATAATTATTAATTTATTAACTGCTAATTTAATTAATTAGTTAAATTATTATTTTAAGTTATTTTTTAAAATATTTAAACACAATCTAACAATTTTAACTTTTTCTACTAGAAAATTACAACAAAAAAAAAAAAGCTAAGTAGGAAAAATTCAAGAATCAAATTAAAATAAAAAGATATTAAAAATTAAATTATAGTAAGTATCAAATTTTAAATTAATTTAATTATTTACCCTTAATTGTTTTTGACTTTTTAACATTTCATAAGATGAAAATTACCAATTATTCATTAACTGTATAGTTAGTACTTTTCTCCACTCTTAAAGAGAATAATTTCGAGAGTTGACTTGTGTATTTCTATATATAATATTTAGGTCCGAAAAATAATTCGAGATAATTTTTATTATTAAATTATTAATTTAAAATAAATAAATAATTAATTATTTTTTATTTAAGTGAAATTTTGAAAAAAAATTGGATTACGGATGAGATTGAAAACTATTTTGAAAAAAAAAGTGAAAATTTATGTTGGGGGGGTATTTTTAGAAAAAAATTAGAAACAAGTGGTTAAAGTGCAAAAAAAAAAAGTTCAGCCACGTAGAACTGTTTAGTCAGCAGTCTCGACGAACCGGAGCACATTGCGTGGTGAGAGATGCTGACGTAGGCGCCATGCGGGAGGCCACGTGGGTGATCCGCGTGCCTCGAGATTGGATGGCCTAGGATCGATCCCGTGTGCGTGGATGGCTCATATTCATTTCTCCCTTAGGCGCGATCGGACGATCGAGATCAATCGCAATGAACGGTGCAAATTCATTTTCTTCTTAGATGTGATCAAACGGATGTGATCAATCGCGATGGACGGCCCAGATCAACGTGAAATGGGTATAAATACTTCGCGTCACATGGAAACCCAAACCCTAACCACTAGTCTCTGCCAGAGAAGAAGACCCAACGCTGGAGAAGAGGCCAACGGCCAACCGTCGTCGCACTGGA
>NW_019014645.1:821891-837383 GCF_000150535.2 Carica papaya
ACCATTTCCACAAAGATTTGCACAATTAAGAAAAGAAAAAGGAAATAATGAAATTTTAGAATCTTTTTGCAAAGTTGAGGTAAATATTCTTTTACTCAGTGTAATTAAGCAGGTACCTCGATATGCCAAATTTTTAAATGAGCTACACACCAACAAAAAAAAGATTGAGCTACAATAAAATGATAAATATGGGAAAAAATATTTCAACTATGATTCAACGGAAACTACCCCCCAAATATAAGGAGCAATGTATGTTTGTTATTTCTTGCGAGTTAGCTACTTTAAAAATAAAGAAAGCCATGTGTGATTTAAGAACATCAATAAATGTCATGCCTATATCCATTTATTTAAGGTTAAATACTAGTTATTTAAAAGAAACTGGTATTATAATTTAGTTAGCATATAGATCTGTTGTTTGTCTTGAAGGAGTTTTAGAGGATGTGTTCGTCAAAGTTGATAATATCATTTTTCCTATTGATTTTTTATGTGTTAGATATGGAAAATGATAAATCATTTAACCTTTTTAATATTTTTCTTGGAAGACCTATCCTTAGTACGACCAAGACGAAGATAGATGTGCACGATGGTACATTCACTATGGAATTTGATGGATAAATGGTAAAATTTAATGTTTATGATGATATGAAGTATCTTAGTGTGCACGAAGTGGATATTGTAGATCCTCTGAGTCAAGAATATTTTGATTCAGACAATGATGATAAGTTGAACATTGTGTTTTTAATGATTTTGATGTGGACAACTTAAAAATTTTAGAAGGGGATCTTGTTGCTGAAAAGAACCTACAAGATATAATGTTTAAATTGGAGACACTTAAACCTCAAATGAGCAATACATCATGTGTTAACCTTCTTATTTCTGATACAAAACATCTACCTTCAGTTTTGCAGCCACCAAAATTAGAACTTAAACTACCGTATGAACATTTGACATATGTGTTCTTGGGAGGAAAGGAGACCCTTCCGATGATAAGTTCTAACAATCTAAGCAGCTTAAATGAAAATAGACTAATTAGAGTGCTTAAAAATTGATAATGTCCAGCCTAGGACACTAAAAAAGGGCGCTCAATGGGAGGCAACTCATTTATTTTTCTCTTTCTTTCTTTCTCTTAAATTTATTAGAATTAGTGATTCTAATTTATTTACAACATTTTTCTCCAATTTAACATGAGTTCTATGGTAATAAAAATGCAGAAACAGGGAATTCAGGTGCTGGAGTAAAAAAAAAAACTAGTGCTGGAGTAAAAAAAAAACTAAACTCTGGAGCAATAAACTTTCCTCAAGTCTTGTATCAGACCCATAAGGCACGGTCGTGTGGTATCGACAAACCATTTTTGTGAAGGAGGCACGACTGTGTGCTTAAGAGACATGGTCGTGTACAATTGACCACACAAGTCTTACCCAAGGCTTGTGTTAGGACCATAAGGCACGACCGTGCGTATTTAGTCGAACACTTTCATGATGGAGACACGGTCTTGTGTCTAGAAAACACAGCTATGTCATGTCTATAACCAAGAAATTGACGAGATCCTAAGAAAGACATAACTGTATGCCTACGTGACACAACTATGTTAATGAATCACATATGCCTTATCCAAGACTTATATCATCTGACATCATGTTTGGTGGTTTTCAAAATGTGATGTTTCCTAGTGCACCCCACCTCCGAGTCAAGTAACTAGGGGAGTTAATCATCATTTTATTTTTATTTTTCATTATTTGCATCACATTAGGGATAATGTGTAGTTTAAGTGTGGGGGAGAGACATTCTGCATTCTACATTCTGCATCTTAGGTAGTTAGCTTTTCTTTTTATTATCTCATTCTAGGTTTATAGAGCTTGACTAATTTTCATCACACCACACACACACCTCCAATAATTATTAATTGCAATCTTCATAACTATCTCTATTATTTTTAAATAACTCAAATGAGATATTTCAAAAATCAAATTACACTTACCACCATCTCTTAGGAATTGCAGCTCGTTTTTCATTATTTCATACCTTGAATCGTTATATTTGATTGTGTACTTTAAGCATGACTTGTATAGGGATTGCCTATTCAAAAATTTAAATTTCTCTCATTTTTGAGTGAATGTCAATACTCACAAAGAAACCTACTACAACTTATCCAGATTTATGTGCCTAAAATTCTATGGTCCATGTCTAGGACTACAAAAAAGAAAATTAAAATTTGGATGAATAAAACAAATTAGTTAGCATGTGATGGGTGAGATAGAATATAAAATGTACTCACTACCAAAAATATGTTTGGGATGAAAGTATGAGATGGAACATAAAACGCACTCATAACACTTGAAATCGATACTAACTGAGTAACCAAATGCATTCATCACAAATTTTTGTCCTTGCATCAAAATGTTAATGACATTTCAAGTAAAAAATTAGTTATTAATAGATTTTTTGTTTTTAGCATGAACCAATTGCATGAAATTCTTATTTCTGGATAAGATTGGTGGATGTTTTACTGGTATTGGTCATTCCTCTCAATGAAACTTCTTGTGTGATAAAATTTATAATTTTTTCCTATGTCGTGTTTGGATATTAGTCAAAGTGGTTATGCATTGGTGTGGTTCCTTAAAACTCATCCTACAAACTACAAGTTGATGATTATTTTTACAACTGATGATTGAGATATAACTGGCAAATTGTGATGAAATGATTGGGAATAGATGGGTTGTAAGTGAAGGACTGAGAGTTAGAGACTTGTATTGTGTGGTGTTTGAGGGCAAACACAAAATAACTGTGGGGGAGTTTGATAGTATCTAAAAAAGATATTATAATCACCCACTTTTGAGTTGTTAAACTTGATGGTATGTTATCTAATCTGATTTATTTTTTATATTTTGTTGTAAAATAAGAGATAAGGACGAAATAAGAAAAAATATCATGAAAAGGGAAAAAGTTCGTAAAAAGAGTCATTAGCCTAGAAACATACCTTGGGCAAGCCTTGGGTCAACAGCAGGTCTGCCCCAAACAACTTAGCCTTGGGCAAGTGGCTAAGAGTCACGCATAACAATTGACTTAAATGAAAATGCACATTTTTTAAAGCTGGAAAAGATCTCGTTCCAGCCAAGATCTGAGGTCGAAAATCAAGAAGAGTTATTTTGGAAAGCTATAGATAAGCCAAAAATCAAGGAAAATGATCTTAATAAAAAAAAAAATCTTGTCTCCTTGGGTTATAAAATCACAACTGCCAAGTAGGTTCATCATCCTTCTTCCTCCTGACGTCACTGAAAGCCACTACTGAGGATTCTGCACCTCCTTTTTATTCTCCTTCTTCATTTCTTAACAATTCAAGAAATTTTGTTATGTTAAAGACCACCATGAATGGCTAACTTGTTTTTTTTTCTTAGTTGAGATTTAGTAAACTCCATGATGTATTTATGAGATCGAATTGACTTAATTTATGTTTTATTTAAATTTTAATACTTATTTATTTTCTGTACCTATACATATTTGCAGTCTTGAATTCGTTTGAATAGGGCCCGTTGAACGTTTGGAGAGGCAGCAAACAGATGGTCGAACCTCTCAAATCCGTAATTGTTTGAATGGTTTTGGTACCTAGTAGCGATCAGTATCGCACTCAAGAGGTAAGTAATTTGGTTGACTGGTTTCACACAGATGAATCCAACAACTTAAATAAGATTCTTCTAGTTCTCAATGCCATTGATAAGTTAGATTTTGTGGACGTTCTCAGGACTATTTGAGAGCAAAAAACTAACTAATGAACATTTCTTAGTTGGTTTAGAAATAAGAAATGATTAGTTGTCGAAATATTTTCGGTATCTATAACTGGTTTGCTATAATTTAAATAAAATAAAACCTTACATATATAATCAATTACCCTACTAGAGCTAGCTATTTCATCAATTAGGAATTTTTTTTTAGTTTCTAACTTACAGCTAATAGTTAGTTCAATATTATTGTGCTTATTACTTATTTTATATTTTGCGTATTGAATTTTATAAAACTCACTCTCTTTACTTTTCTTTTATTAATCAAAGAAGAAAATTGATTCTAATTCCCTGTGGATTCAATCTTGCTTACAATTACTACAATCTTGTTCAATTAGTTAAATAAGAATTTATTTTTGGTGGATTCGACACCCATCAGTCATGAAAGACTTCTTCTCTCCTCCAACATAATATATGTTTATTGGCTATACATAAAACAGAGAGAAAGAGAGAGAGAGGGGGGAGAGAGAGGGAGAAAAAGACAAAAAAAAAAGAGAGAGAAAGTGTGTGTGTGTGAGAGAGAGAGAGAGATAAGAAAGAAAGAGAGAGAGAGAGAGAAAAAGAGAGAAAAAGAGAAAGAAAGAGAGAGAGAGAGAGAAAGAGAAAGAGAAAGAGAAAAAGTGTGTGTGTGTGTGAGAGAGAGAGAGAGCGAGAGAAAATGTGTGCATGGGATAGAGAGAAAGAGAGAGAGTGTGTGTATGTGTGAGAGAGAGAGAGAGAATACGTGTGTGTGTGTGTGTGTAAAAGAGAGAGAGAGAGAGAATGCGCGCACGCGTCTGTGTATGTGAGAGAGAGAGAGAGAGAGAGAGAATGTGTGTGTGTGTGTGAAAAGGAATATTATGAGAGCTTTCTCCTTTGAGTAAAACATTATAAACCAAAAAATAACTTAAAATAATATTAAAAAACATATTAAATAATAAATATAAAATAAATATTGTAAAAATAAAACATTTAAACATTTAAATTAATTAAAAAATCAAAACATTCAATTACAATAAATTATCCAATATTATGTATCACATGGGGCAAAGTAGGAAGGGTAAGGGTGGCGCAGATATATAATTTAAGATATACCTAGCCTTGACCCATTTTGGGTTTAATTAATTTTAAATAGGCAAGTTGTCGGGTATGTAGTGTGTGGGTAAAGAAGCAAATGTCCATAAACGACTGAGGTGGGTAAGTGGTAGAAGGTTTTATCTGTAGAGTATGTGAGAGGTAATTAATTTTTTACTCAAATTTTTTTTTTATGGGGATGATGTAGGGTGGGTATACTTTCTACACATCTACTATGCGTTCATCTCTAGATGAAAGATGATTATGGATAAAGGTGTTTATCAGACAAAATCGAGGATAAAATAAGGAATAGGGGTCCACATTGAAGATTAGAACTAAAATTGACCAAAATTTAAATTTTTCTTTCAATTGGTCCATTGCTTATTCACTTTCTCTAACAAAATCTAAGACCGCAACACCCATGAAAGGCTCACTTGGGACAAGATACAAAAGATAAGATCATAAGGGTTGTGATTTAATTGTGATGACAAATTTACACTCGGTCACTGACGTAAAGGGCCACAACTTCTATTTTTAGAAGACAATAATGAATGTTCAAAAGATGAAGAAATTGAAGACTCAATGGAATCCTAACTGTTATATCACTTCATGCGCTATCAAGATAAACAACTCATATATTTTGGCCTTAGGGGTCTATTGGTTGGCACAATTGGGAACGATGGTATTTAATTGGAAGAAATTAACAATGGAATTTTAATGGGACAACAAACTCAATGATTGTGAGGGATTGATGCACAATTCGTTTAATCTATATTTATGAAAGCTATTTCTAAGGATGCCCAGTAAGGGAGCCTCATTTTTGTTATTTGCCTTTAATCTATAGTAGAACCTCTATTGCAAGATATATAGATTAAGATGAAGCAATTATTAGAGCAATATAAAGATTTTTTCCAAAAGTCTTCATAGCTTCCTACCCCCATAGAATTAGATCATCACATCAATTTGAAAGTAGACAAGTTTGTGACATATTAAAATTGGGGTTTATAAGATTTAATACTAATTCTTTTTCATCTCTTATTTTATTAGTTAAAAAAAATGGTTCATGATGTTTTTAGACTGACTATATAACACTTAATGTTGAAACCATCAAAGGTCCATTTCTAATTCATACAGTTGATGACATGCTTGATGAGCTCTATAAAACTACTTATTTCACCAAACTTGACTTGCGGTAAAGTACGAGTACATCCCATAGACATTCCTAAAACTGTCTTTTGTATTCATAACGATCATTATAAATATTTAGTCATGCCTTTTGGCCTTTGTAACGCTCAATCTACCTTTCAAGCAATTATGAATTCATATTTCTCCCATATCTCGGTAAATTTAGACCATATATTTTGAACATGTTTAAAAAGCTTTTGAAATATTAAGTTGACAGTATTTTTTTTGGTCAAAATTAGTAAATGTTCCTTTGGTCTACAAGAATTAGGGTAGTTGAGACATATTGTAACCACTCAAGGAGTTAAGGGGCCAAAACAAAATTAAAATTATGTTGAATTGGCCTACTAATGTCTCAGAGTTGCGTGTATTTTTAAGAGTTACAAGTTATTATCAAAAAATTTATCCACGACTATTTCATCATTGCATATCTTCTCACTAAGCTTCTAAGAAAGGACAACTTGGATGAACGAATGAAGCAGAAAATGCCTTCCCAAGAACTCAAAAAACCTATGAAGACTACACCAACACTTGCAATGTTGAATTTTAATGAACTATTCATCATTGAGTCAGATGCTTCAAGAGATGGTACATGAGCAGTCTTGACTCAACAAGAGAAGCCTATTGTATTCATGAGTCCAGCCCTGGGCACCACCAAATAATCATGGCAAGAGGATGCAATATCTATGCGTGTATACATTACATAATATATACGGAGCCCTCATGGGATTTTGTAACTCGTTATGTAACACCCAAACCTTTATTTATTATTTTTATTAAAATTTTATGTGATTTTATCTGATTTTAATAATTTATTCATAAGGGTGTAATTTAATTTAATTTAAATATAAATAATAATAATGATAAAAATGGTTAAAATTATTTTTTGAATTTAATTAAAAATGATTTTGGGAAAAAGGGGTGAAAATTTAGATTCTGGGGGTGTTTTTGAAAAGAAAAACGAAAATCGGGGGTCAAAACGAAATTTAGAGAAGTTGCGCCACGTCAGCAGCCCCAACCAACTAGGACAGCCCGCGTGGCAAGAACACTGACGTGGGAAGCCACGCAGGACGAGGCCACGTGGGCAATCCGCGTGCGCGCGATCGGACAACCCAGATATATTCCCGCGCGCACGGACGGCTCAAATAAAAAACGCACACAGACGGCCCAGATCTCATGCGTGCGGATGGCCCAGATTGAATCACGCACGGACGACCCAGATCGCATCGCGATGGACGGTCTAGATTAAATCGTGATAGACGGCTGAGATTAAAAGGGAAAGGTTATAAATAACCTCACCCACACCCAACCCCAAACTCTTGCTGTCAGAACCCTCACCGGAGAAAACGACCCAGCCACTAGAGGAACCGGCCACCGCCACCCGACGCCGCACCGGAGGATTTTTCGACCTTCAAACGATCTAAAATTTCTCTCATTGGCTCATTTTTTGATGCTGAATCTACTTGTGGCCAAATCAGAGCCAAACCACCGACATCTCGGCCGGAAAACACTGCTGAAGCCCAGCAGCACCGTCACAGTTTTCCTCAGTTTTTGCCTCCGATGAGGCCATTCCCGGTTCTCGTTCGATCCAATATTTACACCATTGTGATCACCGTCCCTTTCTCTACAGGTTGACCGTAGCAAAACATCAAATCGCGACTCGTGCCAGAGAAGCCGCCGCACCCAAGAGCTCCGCCGCCGGTAAGTCTCGGTTATTCGTGATTTTTTGGCCCACTGAGGGCCCTACGGTTGTTTTATCGCAGGAACTAATGCAAATTTGGCCAAATTCGGCCAAAAACGGCCAACCCAAGGTGGATCGCCGCTGCGGGCGACAGTGCCATCGCCAGAGTTCCGAAAATGGCCGAGTAGGCCTTGGGACTGTTTTTGAGTTTTTTCAGGACATGTGTAGGTACCAGAAGTGTATTTCGGTTTCCGAGGAAAGAAATTCAGGGAATCTAAGGACAGCCCGTAGGCGCAGTGAGAACCCGATTTCAGACGCCAAAACAAGTAAAGATTTCTCACCCTATTTTCTATCACGGTATTAAAGCTCAATAAATAATAAAACGACATTTCATGAATTAATACATGTGTATAATTAATTAAGGTTACTAATGGAGCCCAAATCTGATGTATTTTTCGGTCAGTTGTTGTTTGATCTATTTTACAATTTTAAATGCAGTATGGTATTTGATGTATTTATTCTATAGTTTCGTATGCATGAATCACAGTTTCGTTTATTATGGTTTGAATTATTGTGAACTCGTTATTGTCTTGTTTGGTGTTCATTACTAGTTTACGTGTTTATATTTGATTGGATAATTGAGACTAAGAAAAATAGAAAAAGGTATGTGAATTGATAAATGGATGATGTGGACAGCCTAACTAGATATCTTGGGAGATGGTGGACGGACCAGATCCGTAGGGAACCCTACCGGGAACGTAGTCTCTCATATCGGATGGGATATGGAGACCTTATGTGTTTTGGCGCCCATACCAGACGGGGTATGAGGACAGCCCGTTTCACCTTCATACTGGACGGGGTATTGAGGTTTATGGTTTTGGCGTCCATACCGGACGGGGTATGAGAGCGGCCCTGGAATCAAATTATTAATGTGAATGGTTCACGTGTAGCGGAGACCCCCTATAGATCCTCATGGATACTAGTAGGCTGATAAAAGAGGAAAATTATTGTTTGATGATTGAAAAACGAGAGTTTGATATGTGTTATGTTACAAAGTGTGCATGATTTTATGATGTTTATGATATTATTGTGTTTCATAAGTTGTCTTTCATGAATCTCACCGAGGTAAGTGAACAGTAAAGGTTTTTATTATTGATAAATGAGTTTGCTATAAATTATGCTCCATTGGTCATTTTTGTTTTCTACTAACCTTTACTCCTGTGGCAGTGAGATAGTGTGATGTCTTTATTGGGTTAGTGTAGCTCATTCCTTACTTAACCATTTCAGATCAAGAGGACTTGGTTCCCGAGCCCGTCCCGCAGGAAGACGGCGAGTAGATGACTAAGGATTTCATAGATTTATTTATAGTATTCATTACTAGTGTTTATTTAAGTTAGTTTATTCTTTCATACGTTTAATATGTTTTGGTTATTGTATAAGGGATATTAATAAAAATTTTTATTTCGCTTGTGCACTTAGAATTTTTAATACATACATTTTCTTTAAATTTCTAGGGCCGTTACACGTTCAACTTGAGTTCTCGGATAATCTAATTTTGACAGTATCATTTTTTTGTTATTATAATTAATAATTATTAAAATTTAATTATCTTTGGTAAATATTTTTTAGAAAGAAAAATGAAAATATATTAATATTTGTTTGTGGATACAAATTCACTTGTTGTCATGGCCACAAGGACATATGAAGCTATATGAATTTGTGGTGATATTTGGATGATTTTAGCATATAACATTTCATCACTTTCCACTCACACAGACAAATTAGCTTGATTTCACTGCTTATATGCATTATTGCCTAGAACGCTTGTATATACATCTGTATATGTATACATATAGATAGATATGTGTTTTTTTTTTTAAATTTAATTTAAAAGGCATTGTTTAAGCAACCAACTAAAGGGAAGACAAAAGTTCTCAAAACTTCAAATATTTTTTTACTTAAATATAATATATATTATTAAATTTATGTTAAACAGTGATTAAAACGTAAATTTAAATTATAAACCAGAATTTGAATAATTGTTAGGTTAAAGTCTTGAAAACTTTCAATGTTAGGTGACGGAATAATAAGTATTCCCAATAAATTTTATTAGTTAAGTTAATAATTAAAATATGATTCTCTATTAATATATATATATATATATATATATGCAGAAATGATATTTATTTGCGGAATACGGGCTCACATCTCTGTAAAGTTTGTATAATTGGTTTATTTTCTTTTGTAAAACCTTGAAGTTAGTAAAAAATAATAAATTTTATAATTTATTATCATTATTTAATATTGATTTGACAACTTGATCGATATATATATATAAAGAAATTGATATTAAATGGTGATTTTGTATTTTTGATATTCGATCAAGATCACTTGAAGTGAAATTCTGCAATTTCAACTATTCATATTTCAAGTTTAACCTAATTGTAGTTATGTTGAAGGAATCATTTTTAACTTTTATTTTATAACTTAAATATAATTAAATTCACCGTACATAGAGAGATATTAGCTGCTCTTTGAAGTTCACGCACTGTCACTAATTATTACAAAATGGTATTGGACCCGCAAACGAGGAAGAGTCAAAGACTCAAAGCTAAGCTGCTGCCTGAACAACTTGCATACATATATATATATATATATATATGGCTGCACCTCTCCATATATTGTAAACTTCGTCTACTTTCATTCGCTTCTTCTGTGTGTGTACATACATATCATATATATATCTCTCTCTATAAACACACACAGAGAGAGAGATTCATTCATAGAGGGAGAGAGAGAGATGGGTACCGTGAGTCCAAGCTCAACAGGGGTGAATGAAGGAGATGCAAAGACTGAAGAACACAAAGAGCTTGATGCCGGTGCTCTTTTTGTTCTTAAATCAAAAGGTATGTCTTCCTATACATACGTACACATATATATATATATATTAATTTGCTTTTGTTTAATTTTTTTTTTCTTTTTAGCCTGACTGAGGTTCATAAAACTGGGTGATTTTAAGTTTTTATGGACACACTAGTTTTATACATTTATTTGATAATTTTTCTAATACCTTATCATTTAAGATAAAATTTAACATATTATAAGAATTAATTTTCTTTTCATTATACGTAATCTTCTCTTCTTTTGCACGAGAAAAAGTGTTTAAAGAAATTTAATCCAATTTCACAAAGTATAATCATTTACCTACCACCACATAATTTGGCTACAGCTTAGTAATGATTAACCATGTTACTTTTTGGTGTTTGATATATAATGTTTAGATTAAATAAAATTTTAATATCAACTTTTTTGCTCTTTTCCCACTGGCGCCAATGAATATTCCTAGCACGCACTTTAAGAAATCGACCATTTGAGGTTGAAGACGTAATATTTTATTATTATTAAAAAATAAATAATATTAATTAATGAAACTTCTGCAATTATTTATAATAATGTGTCCACCTACTCTAATAATAAAAATAAATCACATATAATATTATATATATGTATACGTGGATGACATAGGATCATGGATGCACTGTGGATACCACTTGACGACGTCAATTGTTGCTCCTCCACTGTTAAGTCTGCCATTTGCTTTCACTTTTTTGGGATGGACGGCGGGAGTTTTAAGCCTCGTAGTCGGAGCTGCCGTCACCTTTTATTCTTACAACTTGTTATCTCTGGTTCTTGAACACCATGCTCAATTGGGTCATCGTCATCTTCGATTTAGAGACATGGCAACCCACATTCTAGGTAACTCATATTCTTGATCTCATTATACATACATATATATATATATATATATATTACAATAAATAAGTTTTATTTGTGAATTTTATTTAAAATATATATTAATCAATATAAATTATAACTTGACTCCTATATTTTTATGAAATTCTTTGGCCAAAAATTTCTGATAATGGTCCTACATATGCTCAATTATCGCATTAAGTTGCGTACATGTTTTTGTTCTTTTCTTACATATTAAGTACAATGCACCCGTTTTTTATTCATGATTTTTCTCACTAATTAAATTAAAATTTTACCTAGTGATCTAAGATTCAATACAATTTTTTTCATAGTTAAATATATATATAAATAATCAAACGTATATAACTACAAGGCCTTCTATAAATATAACAACATAAAAGAGAAGGCCTAGTGTAAAATATTAAAATACTCATAAATTGAGCTAAATATAGAATTTATTTAGAACTAAACTGTTATTTTTATTTAAATTTTAATTAAATTTATATTATATTACAGCTTTAATTTTATAAAACTAAAAATTTAAACCAAACTAAACTATATTTAGAAACAATAATTAGATTTATTGTTCATTCTAACTCTTTTTTTTTTTAAAAAAAAAAAAAAAGAAAATATGAATTAATTAAATTGGTGGGGACTTGAAAATTAGTGGTTTTAGTGACTGAGCCACATTCAAAGGTGGGAACCGCTTTTCTAAGTCAGCATTAATGTCTGTTGACTCTCAGCTGTCCTTGACCGTTGACCGCTATAAAGCGTGTTGCCTGATGTGTACCAATGGCTTATTGTAAAAAATTTTAAAAGCACAAATTTTTTTTGTTATATCTTGAAGAAGAAAAATATGTGAAAATTAGTTTTTATTTTAATTTTAAATATTTAAATTTTTTTGTGTTTATTAAATAATATTAAGGAATTTTACTATTTTTATTAAAAAAATTATTAAAACATGTGTATTAAAAACAATTGTATAAATTCATACATACAATTAAAACACACTAACTAATTAGTGGTTTATCATTGTTTTTGGTATTTGTCGAATCAAATACATTTACAGATTGAAAAAATAATCAATTCAGTCAAGATTTAATCTATTTAATTAAAATTGATTGTCCTTTAGTGTGTTTTTCTTACCTATATTCTTTTTTTTTTCCTTATATATATAATGAAGTTGTAAAAGCTAGTATGGACCTAATCATATAACAAACTTTTAAAGACCCAGAACCTTAAACAAAATAAATATATACTATAATAGCGGAAAAAATTAAGAGTTTAGGATTTACATTCATTACATAATGAATCGGGATGCCCAATAGGATTACGAGAATGTCCATTTAAGAAAGTCTCAATAACATAATAAATAAATAAAAAAATACACTAAAATCTTATAAAGTTAACCTCCGCTGGTCAACTCTAATAGGATGCAGGAGACAGCTTTTATTCGCAACCTTCTTACAATTTAGGATTTGGATTTTCGTCTTCCGAAAATATGAAATGGTTAAATAAGAGGGATGAACTACACTAACTCAATAAGAATATCAAGCTTAACACCGATACAGAAAATTAAATATTGGTAAAAATCGTAAAACAACCAATTGATTCATTATCTCTTTTTAAATAAATTCATTTAGCATAAAAATTGTATTTTTCATACTTACCCATATGAGTTTCCAAAACCGATCAATGAAGACAATACCCAGGATAACATTTTATTATACATTTAAATGAACGATAACAGTAAACTTGCCTTCTTACTCGCTTACCAATACCTTTGGGGGTCCATAAGGATCCCCCATACGCGTGGATCCAATATCCAATTTATCATTTAATTGACTGTTCTCATATCCCATTCGATAATTGGTGTCAAACATACCACCGCCTCAATACCATGTCCGGTATGATGGTGAACTATACCTCTTAACCTCTTCTGGTATGGAATTTCTTAGCTCTGTTCGACTAAGATAATGTCCACAGTAGAGTTTTTTCTATGCACTTGGTCTGTACACTGTTCTCCAAGGTACTCAATAAACCTTCATACATATATCCACATTATTAATCAATCACCAATTACATACCAACATTTCATATTTACAGATCAATAGTAAGTTATGCAAATAAACAACATAAAAAATAAAAAAAAAACATGATTAGAACATTTGTTTCGAATAAGTCAATAGGTGAGAATAATCAGCCAAGTAATCAATGAACGAGAAAGTAATTTAAATCAATAAATAATAGCAATTTAGGTAGTATAGGAATAAATAGACAACACAACTAGGACAAATATACACTAACCGATTCTGACTCCATTGATGACTTGTAATTAAGTTAAAAATTTTAATTTTTATAAACACACTATTATTAATTATTAAAATTTAATTTACTGCAATAGGAGAAAAGAGTGAGGGATTCTTACATTAGATCGGTATTCAAAATATCGTTTTTTTCAATGCGCTTCCTAGCAGTCTTCAAGTTTCCTGAGTTTTTTCTGCAAAAATTAAAAACACATGTTACGTATTTTAAAATACCCCAAAAAGGCCAAAATGAGCACTTTTAAATTTTTCTGGCCAGTTTAGGGTTCCGGCACTGCAGTGCCATTGAGCTCCGGTGTAGGCTCCGCCGCCCACGATGACATTTTCTCTCGGCCTAGCCGTTTTTAGCCAGTTTTGGCCGGTTTTGCATGCAAAACCTGTAAAAAATAGGATTAGGGAGCCTTTTTTGGTTTGAAAAGGGAAGAACCGAAACCCTAACCAGTAGAGGAATTTTCTGGTGCGGCAGCTCCATCGTTCCTTTCTTACGGTCGGGGCTTCCCTTCAGTTAACCCGCAATAGAATGATACAAGGAACACGAAGGTCAAAAAAATGAGAGAAACGGAAAACAGGAAGGAGCTCATTGGAGGACATTTTAGGTTGCGGTCGCAATGGCTCGGTCGAGTTCTGCTCGCATTTTTTGGCTCATCTTTTGGCTTTTGGCTCCGATATGGGTGTGGGGACGTTCAAAATTCAATTTCGAACAAAAAGAGAAATTATTTTTACCTTTTCAGCATTGGTGGTGGCTTTGGTGCAGCGGCGACAGTGGCTAGTCTTCTTTTCTGGCGACTGATTCGATTTTCAGCCACCCCACTGTTTCTTCTCTGATCTTCTCTTTGGCAGCTAGGGTTAGGGTTTCTTATGAAGGGGAGTTTAAATACTCATCTTCATTAAATCTAGATCGTCCGTTCGAGGAGACGTGACCCATCCTCAACTATTTGATCGCTCTTATTTGAAAAATTAATATGTGCTGCACGATTTGTTCAAATCCAGCCGTTCGATCGCGCCTAAAGAGAAATCGGATCTGGGTCATCCGTGTGCACAAAATGCGATCTGGGTCGTTGGATCTGCTGGCACGCAAATCGCGTGCGTGGCCTCTCACATGGACGCGTGTTTATGTGTCTGCCATGCGGCGCGCGGAGACCAACCACATCGATGACATGGTAGTCCATGTGGGCAAAATTTTATTAATTTTGTTTTCGCTCCAATTTTTCAGATTTCTTTTCAACTAGGTCCTCCTTTATCTATACTTTAGTCTTGATTTTTGAAAATATTTTTAAATGCATCCCAAATCCTAATTTTCTTAAAAAATTAAAATTAAAATTATTTTAATATATTATTCCATATATATTAAATTATTTCGGGCCAAATTTTGGGGTCTGAGTGTTACAATTCTCCCCCTTTAAGAAAAAAATTTGGTCTCTCAAATTTGTCACTTTCTCACTGGTCAAACAGTTGGGTTACTGGATCCTGAAGTCTGATTTTAACTCTCAAGTGTCCTCATCGTTCAAGTGATTCTGTCATAAGATCTTGACGAATAAAATTTCTCTGTTGTGAAGCACTCTGCTCTTCCACTCGAAAAACAGTTACTGGTACTTCCTCATAGGATAGATCCCTCCTAAAGTGAAAAGTGGCTCATGAGACAAGATATGTGAGGGGTTTTGGATTGTACTTGCGTATCATAAACGCATGGGAATATATTATGGACTTCAGATAACTCTGGAGG
>NW_019014645.1:939058-958435 GCF_000150535.2 Carica papaya
CCATTGTGACCACCGTTCCTTCCTCTACAGGTTGACCGGAGCAAAACTCCAAATCGCGACTCTACCTGGAGGAGCCGCCGCACCGGAGAGCCCCGCCGCCGGTAAGTTTCGATTTTCGGTGTTTTTTTTGGCTCACTGAGGGCCCTAGGGGTATTTTCTCACAGGAACCAATGCAAATTGGGCCGAATATGGCCGAAAACGGCCAACCCGATGCAGATCGTCGCCACTTGCAGCAGTGCCGTGCCGGAATTCTGAAATTGGCCGAATAGGCCTTGGGTCTGATTTTTGAGTTATTTGGGACATGTGTAGGTACCGTAAGCGCGTTTCAGTTCCCGAGAAAAAATTTCAGAGAACGCAGGGATCGCCCATAGGCGCAGTGAAAATCCTGTTTTCGGTTTCGAATCAAGTAAGGACCCCTCACCCTATTTCCTATGATGGGATTAAAATTTAATAAATGATAAAACTGTATTTTATGAATTAAATAGATATACATAATTATTACGGTTGCTAATGGAGCCCCGAATCGGACATATTCCTCTGTTAGTTCCTGTTTGATTTATTTTACAGTTTAAATGTAGTATAGTATCTGAATTATTTATTTTATGGTTTTGAATGCATGAATCACTATTTACTTCATTACGGCTTGATTTTGTGAACCCGATGATATGCTTGCCTTATTGGATGCTCATTATTTGTTTAAGTATTCATAATTATGTGAAAAACAGAAAACTAAGGAAAAATAAAAAATGTATATGAATTGATAAATGGATAAGTTAACAGTCTCACTAGATATCCTAGGAGATGGTGGGCGGACCGGGTCCATAGGGAACCCTACCGGGAACATTGTCTCATACCGGGTGGGGTATGAAGACTTTAAATGTTTTGGCACTCATACCGGACGGGATATGTGGACGGCCCGCTTCACCCTCATACAGGACGAAGTATTGAGGTTTATTATTTTGGCACCCATACCGGACGGGATATAGGGACGGCCCTGAAATCAAGTTGTTAAAGTTAATGGTTCACGTGTACCGGGGACCCATATGTGGATCCTCATGTATACTGGTAGGCTGATAAAAGAGGGAAATTGTTGTTTGATGAAAATTATTGTTTGATGATTGAAATATAAAAGTATGACATGTGCTATGTTACAGAGTATGTATGAATTCATGATATCTTTGATGTTATTGTTTCTATGGGTCATTTTTATAAATCTCACTGAGCTAAGTGGACAGTAAAGGGTTTTATTATTGATTAATGAATTTGTTAAAAATTGTGCTCCATTGGTCGTTTTTGTTTTTTTACCAACCTTTACTTCTCTGACAGTGATATAGTGTGACGTCTTTACTGAGCTAGTATAACTAATTTCTTACTTAACTATTTCAGATCAGGAGGACTTGGTTCCCAAGTCTATTCCGCAGGAAGACAGCGAGTAGATGTCTAAATATTTTATAGTTTTCCTTATAATATTTCATTTTTAGTATTTCCTTTAGTTAACTTATTCTTTCATATTGTTAGTACGTTTCGATTATTGTATAAGGGATATTAATCAAAACTTTTATTTCGCTTCCGCACTCAAAATTTTTATATACATTTCCTTTTAAAATTTTCAGGATCGTTACATCATCTATCAAGCAAAGGTGCATAATTCATAGTTTTAAGTCATTAGATTCAGGTTACAAAATCTTACATAAATCAATTTATTCACATACTTCCTTCTAATTATAGATCACCTTTGTTCAAGTACACATTTAAAAGTCATCCAAATAGGGAATAGGCAGAAGATCCAGTCAGTTTTCTATTTGTCACTTCCAATGTCAAAAAAAAAAGATTAATCTATATTTATGTACACAAACATGCGCAAAATCAATTACGTTGAGACAAAATTTTACTATGAATACTTGGAGAGGACACGAAATTAACGTACAATAACTATAAGAATCTGTTTTTTAGAAAATTTGGGGAAAGAACATAGCAGAAAAAGCTTTCCAGAACATACCCTACAATACAGCAAAGCTAGCACACATGCTGAGAAAGACATCTGGTTTCTAAGCATAAAATTTGAAGCTTCCTTTCATCTTTTTGATAACTCTGGTTCTAAGTATATGGAAACCCAACACTTCGTTGCCTAAGGATTTCATTTTTGAGAATGAACTTGGTTTAAAGATAGAGGATAAGGTATATTGTAAAACCGTTATGTTTCTCACATTCTATTTCAGTTGATCCTGGGATTAGTTGCAATTGAATAAAAGAGATCTACAGGACTGAAAAGACATAAAATCATAAGCCATCACCTTGAGCAATCGGAGAATATGCTATCAAAGTAATTCCAAGCTCATCACAGGCAGCCTTGACACCGTTTTGCTCTGGTGCCCTGTATATGAGACTATAATTCACTTGGTTTGAAGCTAGAGGTATTCCTCTCTTCTTAAGCTTTTCAAAAGCATTACGAAGTCTCTTCTCTGAAAAGAACCATCTACATATGATGAATTTCTAAATGCAATTTCATAACTGAAAACGAATAAACACAGCATGTTAATATCATTGAAGCTAGTATACTAACCACACAAAGAAAAATGACAACGTATTATCCAGAATTAGGAAATACAGAAAACTCAATCGGCATGAACCAAAGATAACAAGCAGCTAAATTTAGAGATTACCATTGTAGTTTGAAACACCAATAGCCTTCACAAGGCCCTGCTCAACCGCATCTCCAAGACCATCAAGATATCCTGAAACAACAACCTATTCATTAACTCAGCTTCTCCTAAATCTCATCCGGAACGAGTTTATCAACACTCCAGTTCTACTAACTATAGACTCAGTTGTTCAAAGAAGCAATGATGTTAGTCATGAAAACCTTCATTTCCCCACACTCCAGGCCTGAAAGTCAAATCAAACAAGTTGATTAGGAACCAAGAGGTCTAAAACTAATTAAGCATAAACATGAGCCCTATGAAGCACAGACCAATGAAGTTGATAAAGTTCCACTGTAGATAGACCAAGCCGAGAGAGAGAATCCTTAAGGGCAGCAAGGACACTCTGACGTCCTAGTCTCCATGGCAATGCCGCAAACTTTGTTGCTACAGCAACTTCCACTTCCGGATTCTTTTCTTTTCTTTTCTTAATAAATCTTCAATGGTCATATATTAGATTGAAGACTATTAACATGAGAAAAGAATTAATAAAACTAAATTTTAGGTTCAGTAAGTCAGATAGGGAAACTGCAAACCAAAATGCTTACAGAATGTACCTTCCTAAAAGAGTTTCAGAATTTATAGCACCCAAAGAGAGCTGCAAGAACAGTTGCCAACAATTTCAAGGAAATTCAGAAGCAAAGAAGAATAAATAAATAAATAAAGAGCTGTTGCTCTCTCACCTTAGAGCCATAAACTTCAGCGGTATCAAAAAATGTTATTCCACTATCAATGCTGGTATCAAAAGCAGCCTCAGCAGCCTTCATTTTCTTATCTGCCAAATAACCGCAAAACATGGTTGAGCAAATTCTTAAAGTCCAGAATTATCAAGAAATAAATCAGTCTTCTCTTTTCAAAAAAAAAAAAAATATCATTTGCTTCGCTTCCTCCATATTAGACCACCAATAGACTTAGAAGAACAAATTAAGAGAAGCCAGAACGAAGAAAATTTGAATAACTGCAGCAGTCAAAGCAGTAACCCAAGCTGATTGATGTTCAATTTCTATTCTAAATCCCAAAGGAATCGTGATAATTGAAACATCAAAGGAGTAATTCAAGAACTGATGAATGTATCACCAAAAGGGAAATAACTGGTAGGTTACCATCCCATTCGAAGTTATTCCAGTAACTGGTGTCCCCCCATGACCAAGCTCCAATTCCAAGTCTGCTCACCTTGAGATCAGAACCGCCTAATTTCACTTTCTCTTCCTCGGCTCTCAAAGCAGCAAAATCTCCGGAAGCAACTGCTCTTACTCTCAGATTCCGTCTTTGGAATTCAGTGAAGACAGATAAGCAGGCATAGCTCATATTCATCGCCATTTTCGCTTCTTTTTTCTCGTTTCCTTTTCAGTTGTCCGAGATGCAGATTGTAAAGAGTATTGCAACTCAAAAACAGAGACTGTGAATGGGAGAAGTTAAAGCAGGAAGATTTCTGAGGTTGAAGCAGAAGGGAAGAAGGGAAACTGTATGGTGAGGGTGAGTAAGGACTTAAAACGAACATGAACACATAGGATAGCAGCCAGCTGGTAGATGGTAGGTGTAAACTGAAAAATCTAAAATAATAAAAATATTAGGAATTAGTGGATGTAATGTTTTGTTTTGCCAGATTTTTCTTCGTATTTGTTTTTTTCAAAAACTAAAAAATTTAATATTAAAATAAAATCAGAAATTAAAAATAGATGATTTTCAAAAGTTAAATAATTAATTTTTTATTAAATATATATATATATACTAATTTTATATTTTATTGGTTCATTCATTCAATATTTTAAATTAAAAATAATATTAATCTTTATTAATAATTTCAACTTATTATGAACTATTTAAATAATTATAATTTTAAAATTGATTGATAATAATTTAAAATTAATAATTACATTGAAAAAATTAATTAGAGAAATTTAAATAAGTATTTTAAAATAATGTAAATTGCTAGAAAATTTTTTAATATTATTTAAATAATAATATTTTAATGTTGTAAAACTGTTTATTATTTTAATGTTCTTTATTAATTTTATAAAATAATTTTATCTTATGAAATACTTTAACATCACTCTCACTCTTACTTTACAGTAATTTTTGGAAATTTATTTCCTTAATTGCCAATAACCTTTTGGAAATTTTTTTCCTTAATTGCCAATAACCTCCTTTCTTTCTTGAAATAATTTATATATATATATATATGTGTAACGACCCCGAAAATTCTAAAGAAAATAAATTATAAAATTAGTACAGAAGCGAAGTAAATAATTAAAGTTTACAATCGTTACACAATGACTTAAAGTACTAAGTAGGGATATAGAAATGACCCTTTTGAAAGAAATACGAAAAATTAAAGAAATAACCAAAAAATAAATACAATTGGCATCCTACTCGCAACTCTCTTGTAGATCGAGCTCTGGATTCTGGTTCTTTTAATTTGAAATGGTTAACAAAAGAATGAGCTACATTAGCCCAATAAAAATATCACGCTACTCACCGACATAGAAATGAAGGTTGGTAGAAATAATAAAAATAATTAATAAAGCTCTTAATTTAGCAAAATTATTTGTCATAAATAAAATCATTTATCGTCTACTTACCGTAACGAGATTTACAAAACAACATATAGAGATAATAACATAACACATCTCATGATTTTATATACAATTGGTTGGAACAACAATGTCCTCTTTTATCAACCTACTGGTATCCATGGGGGTTCATAGGGATGTCTCCACAACGCGTGAACCCTTTCCTTTAACATTTTTAATTAACGGGCCGTCCCCGTCCCCATACTCCGTCCGGTATGAGGGTGAAACAGGCCGTCCCCATACCCCATCCGATATGAGTGCCAAATTACCAAGCCTCGATATCCCGTCCTGTATGAGGCAACGTTCACGGTAGGGTTCCATATTCACCTGGTTCTTCCACCATCTCCTAGAGTATCCAGTAAGGCTGTCGTTTCATCACTCACATAATCACACAGTTTTTCGTTTATCTTTAATCTTTAGTTTCCCAATTCAACCGTAATCACATAAAACAAACAATACATGCATTCAAAACTATAAAATCGATCAATCAAATACTATCATGCATTCAAACTATAAAATCAATTAACATAATCAACAGTAAATAATTTCGAATTCTGCCTCCATTAGTACCTCGTAATTAATTAAAGATATTTCCTAAATTGCATAAAATACTTTATTATTGTTAATTTCACTTCAATTCCATAACAGAGAATAGGACGAGGGATTCTTACTTAAATTGATGTCCGAATGCTAACTTATTGACCACGGCTACTGACAGTCCCCGGAATCCCTGAATTTTTCTTTAGGGATTAAAACGCGCTACAAGTACCTAAAAATATCCCAAAAAATCCAAAATCAATATCAGGACCCCTTTTTGGCCAATTTTGGAATTCTGGCATGGCAAATCCGCCGTGCTCCGGCGACAACAACGGCGGTTTACCTCGAGTTGGCTGTTTTTGGCCGTTTTTGGTCGAATTCGGCCGGTTTTACATCAATTCCTGTGAGAAAACACATTAAGGGGACTAGGTTGACAAAAAAAAAATGAAAAATCGAAACTCACCAGCGGTGAGGTTCTCCGGTGCGGCAGCTCCACCGGCTCACCTTTGCGGTTGGGTGTTTTGCTCCGGTCAACCTATAGAGAAAGAAACGGTGATTACAATGGTGAAAGAATTACGCATAACAAAAATCGAGAAGGGCCTCATCGGAGGCAGTTTTTGTAATTTTCTACAGTAGTGCCACCAGACTTTGCCTTTCTAGTCAATCCGCTGGTTTTTTTGCTCTAATTTGCCTATGGGAGTGTTTAAAATTGAATTCTATGCAAAGAGAGAAATTTTTACCTCTTTTGGCGGTCGGAAGTGGCTCCGGCACGGCGATGGGTGGGGGTGGCTTCCCTTCCTGGCGGCTGGGTCTTCTTCTCCAACGAGGGTGTCTAGCGACTAGGGTTAGAGTTTGGTGTGAAGAGGGTTTTTTATATTCGTCCCCTTTTAATCTGAGCCGTCCATCGTAATTGATCTGGACCGTTCGATCGCGATCAAATAAGAAGTGAATCTGACCGTTGATCGCGTTTAAATCTAACCGTCCGATCGTGTCTGGGGAGAGAACGCATCTAGGCCGTCCGTACGCGCGAGAGCGAATCTGGACCGTCCAATTGTGGGCACGCAGATCGCCCACGTGACACCACATCAACATCCCTTCCCACGCGGCGCGTTCTGGTTCGTTAGAGCTGTTGATTGGGCATCATATTTGGCACAACTTTTTTAAACTGCATTTTGACCATCAGTTTCTGATTTTTCTTTTAAAAATACTCCCAGAACCCAAAATTTCACCCATTTTTTCCAAAATTATTTTCAATTTCATCCTTCACCTATTTTCCTTCATTTTTACATTAAATTAAAATTAAAAAATCAAAAAATTATATTTATAAATTAATTTTAAATTACATTAAAATTAATTTGGGTATTACGACTCTCCCCCCTAAAAGAAATTTGGTCCCTCAAATTTATCTCTCTCTCACTCAATCAAACAGTTAGGGATATTGGACTCTGAAGTCTGATTCTAGCTCCCATGTGGCCTCGTCCGATGTGTGATTTTGGCATAGAACTTTAACAAATGAAATTTTTCAATTGCGGAGTACTTTGCTCTTTCGATCCACGATGCCGACCAGTACTTCCTCGTAAAACAAATCCTCTTAGAGGGGAAGAGGCTCGTGGGCCAAGACGTAAAAGGGGTCCGGGTTGTTCTTGCGTAGCGTGGACACATGAAACACATTATGGACCTTGAAAGTTCTGGAGATAGTGTCAGTCTGTAGGCAATTGTGCCAATTCTGTCTAAAATTTTGAATGACCCAATAAACCGGGGATTTAGCTTCCTTCTCTTGCCAAACCTACAGATTCTCTTGAAAGGAGTGACCTTAAAGAACACCCGATCGCCTTTCTCAAATTTCAAATCTCTCCTCTGGGTGTCCGTATAACTTTTCTACCTACTCTGAGCCGTCTAAATGTTCTTCCTGATCTTAATTATTTTGGTTGTAGTCTCCTCTACGAGATCTGGGTCGAACAGTTTTCTATCATCCACTTATTCTCAACCTATCGATAATCTGCATGGGCGGCTACAAAACACCTCGTATGAAGCCATGCCAATATTTGTTTAGTAACTGTTGTTGTAAGCGAACTCTATCAGGGGTAGATGGTCATCCCAATGGCCCCCGAAGTAAAAAACATAAGCTCGGAGAATATTCTCGAGTGTGCGGATCTTCTTTTCTAACTGTCCATCGGTCTAAGGGTGGAATGCAGTACTAAAGGACAGTTTCATTCCCATTATTTGTTGAAAACTAGACCAAAATCGAGAAGTAAATTTGGGGTCCCTGTCGGACACTACTGTCACTAGCACTCCATGTAATATGACTATCTCCCGAATATATATTCTTGTTAACTTGTCTAAGAGGTCGGTCATCCTTATGGCCAAGAAGTGGGAATACTTGGTAAGCTGGTCAACAATTATCCAGATGGTATCATGTCCTGAGCGCGTCCTAGGCAATCTTGTCACAAAATCTAATGTGATATGTTCCCACTTCCACTCCAAAATTGGTAATGGCTAAAGTAGCCCACCTGGGCATTGATGCTCTCCCTTGATCTGCTGACATACCAAACACTTAGAAAGAAAGTCAGTCACATCTCTTTTCATCCTGTTCCACCAAAATCGGGGTCGCATACTTTGATACATCTTGGTGCTTCCATGATGCATGACAAATTTTGAGCTATGGGCCTCTGTCATGATATACCTTTTTAATTCACTATCACTTGGAACACACACCATGTCCTGAAATCTAAGCAACCCATTGGTAAAGACTCGAAAGTCTGAATTAACTCGCTGTTCTGCATCTTTCTTAAGGGCTACTAAGGTAGAATTGGTGGACTGAGCTTCTTTTATTCTTTGGATCAACTTAGATTGAACAGTCAAGTGGGCCAAACACGTGACTCTCTTCAGATCCTGAAGTCGTACCTGTTGTGTGGCCCCTAACCCTGCATTTTGAAATCATCAAGTGAGCTAATATGCCTATATTTTTTTTGCTGAGTGCATCGGCTACCATGTTGCCTTTACCCGGGTGATATAAAATGTTGCAATCATAGTCCTTTAGGAGTTTTATCCACATTCTTTGACGCATATTGAGATCTTTTTGAGTGAATATGTGTTTCAATCTCTTATGATCAGTATAGATCTGAAAGGTCTCCCCATACAAGTAATTGCGTCAAGTCTTCAAGGTGTGAATAATTGCAGCAAGTTCTAAGTCATGGGTGGGGTAGTTTTTTCATGACTCTTCAACTGCCTTAACCCATAGCCTATGACCTTCTCATGCTGTATCAAAACACAACGCAACCCTAGGTATGAGGCATCACTATAAACTGTATATCCACCCAATCTGCTCGGCAAGGCTAACATAGGTGCGGTAGTCAACTGTTTTTTTAGTTTTGAAAAACTTCTTTCACAGTTCTCATTCCACTCAAACTTGATGTTCTTCTTTGTGAACCGAGTCAGGGGAGCGGGGAGCAACTAGGCTAGAAAACCCTTCCACAAAACTGCAATAATAACCTGTCATCCCTAGAAAGCTACGGATCTTTTTAACCGAGTCAATTTTTTCCAGTCGAGCACTGCTTCAACTTTTTTGGGGTTCACTGATACTCTATCCATTGATATGATGTGCCCTAAAAAGGTAGTTTGCTCAACCTAGAACCCACACTTACTCAACTTTGCATATAGTTTATTCTCTCTCAGAACCTAGAAAACCTGAGTCAGATGGTGAACGTGTTCCTCTCGGCTTTTTGAATAGATCAAGATATCATCGATGAACACATTGACGAACTGATTCAGAAATTTTTGGAAAACTTTGTTCATCAAGTCCATGAAGATGGGTGGTGCATTATTTAATCCAAATGACATGACTAGGAACTTATAGTATTCGTACCTGGTTCGAAAGACTGTTTTGGGAATGTCCCATGCCTTGATCTTTATTTAATGGTAACTTGAACGTAAGTCTATCTTGGAGAAGACCTAAGCACCCTGCAACTGATCAAAAAAGTCATCAATCCTGGGGAGGGGGTACTTGTTCTTGATCGTGACCCTGTTTAGAACTCTGTAATCAATACATAACTTCAACGTCCCATCTCCCTTTCTTGCAAATATGACTCCGGCACCCCAAGGAACACACTATGTCAGATGAATCCACTGTCATGCAATTCAGTGATCTGTTTCCTCAATTCTTCTATCTCAACACGACTTATGCGGTAAGGAGCAATTGAAATAGGCTGAGTACCTAATTGAAGGTCTATAGTGAATTTGACTTCTCTTTCCACTGGCATTCTAGGTAGTTCATCTAGAAACACATCTAAAAAGTCTCGGACTATCAGAATCTCTTGAATACAAATTTTTTTCTTGGGTTTACCTAGTTAGAGAAAACAGTCGGGTTAAAGTACTTGATAATAAGAGAATTTGCCGTAAGGGAAACAAATGTTAAAGAATTTTATTAATTTGTATATAACTCCTCATTAAGAGGGCTGAATACAACCTTCTTGCGAAAATAATCTACAGTGGTGTGATACGTCGCTAGCCAGTTCATTTCTAAAATTATATCAAAATTTCCCGTGTCAATTTCTATTAGGTCCACACTCAATTTTCTATCTATTATATCTATGACACAAGCTCTATATATGACCTCCTCCAATAGTGTCCGACTCCCAAGAGTAGACACAAACAACACATAATCAAGTTTTTTAAGTAATATATTTAATTTTGATGCAAAAACATATGAAAAAAATGAATGCGATGCACCTGCATCAATCAAAATATGAGTAAGATGGTTACAGATAGTATATGTACCATGTACCACATCTGGGTTAGTTTTTGCATCCTACTAAGTGAGGTTGTAAGCCCTACCCTAGATAGAAGGTCTAGTCTGGTTCTGGTTCCTCGGGCACTCCCTTGCATAGTGTTGAGCTCTACCACATATGCAGTAGGTGTTGTTGAGGCAATAGCAAGGTTGGTCCCCATCATCCTTGCCACAGTACTGACAGGTCCTACCACGTCTTGTTACTGGAACCTGAGGGGGAGCCTGAATCATCGGTTTCAGTCTCTTGTTTTGTTGAACAGGTGCAGTAGGTGTTGGTCTGCGGTGTGGAACCAAAGGCTTGAGGTTCCCTACTGCTAGAGGAAAAATACGGAGGTTCCTCTCTACTAATTGTGCCTTGGCCAGAACAATTGAGTAAGTACTGAGTTCGAACATGTACAACTGATGTCTGATCTCAGGATGGAGACCCCATTTGAACCTTCTCGCCTTTCTTCCTTCATCTATCATGCTCTCGGGGAATAAATGCCCAACTCTAAGAACTTCCGAGCATATTCTGATGCTGTCATATCACCTTGGACCAGATATACAAACTTCATTTCCTTCATATATCAGAGATGCTCTGAAGATACTCTGTATTGAAGGCTGCCAAAAATTGTTCCTAAGAGACTAGAACGGGCAGGGTGGCTTGCTTAAGTTGCCACCAGTGACCTGTCTCTCCCACCAGCATGTAGGTGGCGAATATGACCCTCTGTTCGGGAGTCACCCCAAGAGTCGTAAATGCATTTTCTGTCTCAACTAACAGTACTCTGCCTCTTCAAGGGAAGATCCCATTGTAAAAGTAGATGGGTTCAGTCTTTTATATCTCTCAATATAGCCTAGGTCCATTATGGGAGGAACTAGGTCCCGTGAAAGAGGGACTAGACTGTGCTGAGAATGGACTGGATGGCCTTGCGGTAGTACTAGATGATACGATGGGGCACCAGATTGTACTGTGGTGGTGCCAGGTGATGCAGTTGGGGCACCAGGCCATAATGTGGTGGTGCCGGGTGATACTGTGGCTGGGGCACCAGATCATAATATCGTGGTGTCGGGTGGTACTGTGGAGGAGCAAGGTCATATCGAGGTGGCTTGGGATCCTCTCGCTGTAGGGGTGGCTCAACCTGTGACAGCAGGAGAGGGTCAGATAGCTCCCTCATTTCCTTCTGGGCCTGCTGAGTAGCAATGAGTCTCTCCAGCATCTCAAATAACCAGTCAACATCCTCTCGAAGTGAACCCTCCCGGGCTGCTCGGTTTAGTGGGATCTTCCTCTCCTCATCTATCTGTACTTGCATTTCACAAGGAATGTTTGAGTGGTAATTCATTATTTTTGGTGTTTTCTAAGGACTTTGTGTAAGGAATGGTTCCGAGTGTAAGGAATGGTTTCGAGGAACTCGACTATGATACCAACTGTAACGACTTGGAAAATTCTAAATGAAATAAATTATAAATTTAGTGCAGAGTGAAGTAAATAGTTAGAGTTTACATTCCTTACACAATGACTTAAAGTACCAAGTAGGGCTACGGGAATGACCATTTTGAGAGAAATACGAGAAATTAAAGAAATAACCAGAAAATAAATAAAATTGGCATCCTACTTGCAACCCTCTTGTGGATCAGACTCTGGATCCTGGTCCTCTTGATCTGAAATGGTTAATAAAAGAATGAGTTACAAGCCCAGCAAGAATATCACGTTACTCACCAACACAGAAATGAAGGTTGGTAGAAATAGTAAAAACAACTAATGGAGCTCTTAATTTAGTAAAATCGTTTATCATAAATAAAATCATTTACCATCTACTTACCGTAATGAAATTTACAAAACAACTTATAGAGACAATAACATAACACATCTCATGATTTCATGTACAATTAGTTGGAACAATAATTTCCTATTTTATCAGCTTACTAGTATCTATGGGAGTTCATAGAGATGTCCCCATAACACGTGAACACTTTCCTTTAATATTTTCAATTAACAGGTTGTCCCGCATGGCATCGCGTCAGCGTCTCTTATCACGCGGCGCATTCTGGCTCGTCAAGACTGATGACTAGGCATCCTACATAGCACAACTTTTTTCAATTACATCTTGACCCTCAGTTTTTTATTTTTCTTTCAAAAATACCCCCATAACCCAAATTTTCACTCCTTTTTTCTAAAATTATTTTCAATTTCATCATTCACCTATTTTTCTTCATTTTTACATTAAATTAAAATTTTAAAATTATATTTATAAATTAATTTTAAATTACATTAAAATTAATTTGGGTATTACAATATGTATATCTATAAGTAATCCCAAAAATTACTACATGTTATTTTCCCATTTTCTCAAATAATTTTTAAATATAAAAACTAAAATTAATATGATAATATGCATATATAATAATTAATTTAAATTTTTAAAAATTTAAAATATAATTTAATTTTAAGTTAGTCACAAATTATTTAACATTATTTTAAATATAAATAATACTTATTCATTTTGTAACGGCCTCGGAAATTTAAATGAAATGTATGTATTAAAAATCTCAAATGCGGAAACATAATAAAAATTTAATTAACATCACTTACACAATAACCAAAACGTACTCAAAACATGAAAGAACAAACAAACTAAAAGAGATACTCGAAATAAGAACTATCAATATAACTATGAAGTCTTTAGGCGTCCCCTTCGCCGTCTTCCTGCGGAACGGGCTCGGGAACAATGTCTTCCTGATCTGAAATGGTTAAATAAGGAATGAGCTACACCAGCCCAGTAAAGACATCACACTATCTCACCACCACGGAAGTAAAGGTGGGTAGAAAACAAAAATGACCAATTGAGCATAATTTTTAACAAACTCGTTTATTAACATAAAAACCTTTACTGTCCACTTACCTCGGTGAGATCTATGAAAACAACATATGAAAGTAATAACATTATCACCATAATGAAATCATATAGACTTTATAACATAACACTTACCACGCCTTTGCATTTCAATCGTTAAACAATATATTTTCCTCTTTTACCAGCCTACTAGTATCCATGGGGATCCATAGGGGATCCCTGCTACCCGTGAACCATTAACATTAATAACCTTATTCCAGGGCCGTCCCCGTACCCCGTCTAGTATGGGCACCAAAACCATGAACCCCAATACCCCGTCCGGTATGAGGGTGAAACGGGCCGTCTCCATACCCCGTCCGGTATGGGCGCCAAAACACATAAGGTCATACCCCGTCCAGTATGAGAGACCACGTTCCCGGTAGGGTTCACTACAGACCCGATCCGTCCACCATCTCCCAGGATATCTAATCAGGTTGTCCACATTCTCAATCATCCAATCATACACAACATGTAAACCAGTAATTAAAACCAAACAAGACAACACAGTATTGGGTTTACCATAATACAAACCATAATAAAAGAAACCATGATTCATGGATACGAGACCATAACATAATTACATCAAATATCATGCTGCATTTAATATTGAAAATTAGATCAAACAATAACAGACCAACACTGTATCGACTCGGGCTCTATTGGCAACCTTAATCAATTTTACATCTATAAAGTCACAAAGTACAGTTTAATTATTTATTTAGCTTTAATACCGTGATAAGAAATAGAGTGAGGGGTCCTTACTTATTTCGGGGTCTGAAATTGACTCTACAGTGCGCCTACGGGCTGTCCCTAATTTTCTTAAATTTTTTTCAAAAAACTGAAACGCACTACTGGTACCTGCACGTGTCCCAAAAAATTCCAAATCAGACCTAGGGCCCCTTTCGACCAATATCGAAATTCCGGCACGGCGACTCCGCCGTGCAGGTGGCGATCCGCCTCGGGTTGACCGTTTTCGACCGAATTCGGCCAAACTTGCATCGGTCCCTGCGATAAAACAACCTTAGGGCTCTCGATGGGCCAAAAAATCACGAAAAATTGAGACTTACCGATGGCGGTGCTCTCGGGTGCGGCGGCTCCTTCGGCGTGAATTGCGTTTTGATGTTTGGCTCCGATCAACCTGTAGAGAAAAGAACGGTGATCACAGTGGTATAAAATTTGCATCGAACGGAGGCCAGCAAGGGCTTTATTGGAGGCAAAAACAGAGGGGAGTCGCGGCGGCGCCGCCGGACTTCGACTGGGTTTTTCGGCCGTTTGGCCGGTGGTTTGGCTCCAGTTTGGCCATAGACGGACTCAGCATCGAAAAACGAGCCAGGAGAGAAAATTTACCTCGAGTGGCGGTCGAAAACCTCTCTGGTGCAGCGACGAGTGGCGACAGCCGGCTCCTCCGGCGTCTGGTTCTTCTTCTTCGGCAAGGCACTAGCGGCTAGGGTTTTGTGGTCAGGTGTGGGTGAGGTTATTTATACCATTTGCCTTTTAATCTCAACCGTCCATTAAGATTAAATTTGGACCGTCCGATCGCGATTTAATTGGGATTAAATCTGGATCGTCCATCGTGATGCAATCTGGGCTGTCCGTGCCTGATTGAATCTGGGCCGTCCGTACGCGTGAATCTGGGTCGTCCGTGCACATGTTTGATCTGGGTCGTCCGTGCGCGCGGGAACGGATCTGGGCCGTCCGATCATGCGCACGCGGATCGCCCACGTAGCCCGTCCCGTGTCAACGTTTCCTTGCCACGCGGTGTGTCCTGGTTGGCTATGGCTGCTGACCGGGCTGCTGACGTGGCACAACTTTTTTAAATTGCGTTTTGACTCCTGGTTTTCTGATTTTCTTTTCAAAAACACTCTCAAAATCCAAATTTTCACCCATTTTTTCCAAAATCAATTTCAATTAAATCCAAATAATATTTTTACCCAATTTTATCATTATTATTATTTTTATTTTCATTAAATTAAATTAAATTAAATTAAATTAAATAAAAATCTAAAAAAATTCAAATACAAAAAAAAAGAAAAAGAAAAATAATAAGAATAAAATTTAAAATACTTGGGTGTTACTCATTTAAATTGTACAAATATAATAATGCAATTTAATTTTCAGTTGAACTATAAATTATATACTAAATAAATTTTTAAAATATAAAGGTCAAATTAATGGGGTAATTTATATAGTAATTATTATTTAAATTTTCTTAAATATAAAATAAAATTTAACTTTTAAGGAATCAATCACAATTATCTAATTTCTTCTAATGAAATAATTATTATTACCTAATTTCTTTAAAGAAAAGTTTTAAACATAAATTTTGTAAAAATTCGGAACTTAAAAGGGAATAAAGCAATAAATTAAGTGCAGAAACAAAATAATAGAGTTTAGGGTTTACATTCTTTACACAATAATTTAGAATGTCCAATAGGTTACGGAGAATAACCCTTCTAAAAGAACAAAAAAAAAAATCAATGAAATAAATAAAGGACAACATGTTGAGTATTCTAACACGACTTTCACTAGCTTTTGAAGAGAGTTCGAGTAGTGAACTATTCACAACCCTCTTGTTGATCGAGATCTAGGTCTTGATCCTCTTGATCTGGAATAGTTAATGAAAGGGTTAACTATACTAACCCAGTAAGAATATCATACTACTCAACGATACAGAAACTAAAGATTGGTAGAAATCATAAAAACAACCAATTGAGCTCTTGATTTAAGTAAATTCATTCTTCATAAGGAAAAGCCATTAATTGCATATATTTAATGTTGTGAGATTTTCAAAATCGACCTATAAAGATATAATAATTCAAATAACATTCCAATCTCATTTTCAAGTGAGCAATAGCAATAATTTTCCATTTTTATTTATCTATTGATATCCCTGAGGGCTCATAGGGATGTCTCACTACGCGTGAACCAATATCCAACATTATTAACTAACCAGCCATCCTCATACCCCATCCGGTAGGAGTGTCAAAAATATAATTTTTCAATACCCCGTCCAGTATGAGGGTAAATCGGATCATCCCCAAACCCCATCCGGTATGAGCGCCAAAAATATCATTCCTCGATACCCCGTCTAGTATGAGGCAACGTTCACAGTAAGGTTCCCTATATACCCAATCCATCCACCATCTCTTAAGATATCCAGTAAGGTTATCATTCATTAACTCACGTGACCAAACAATTTTTCGTTTGTATATAAATTTTTAATTTCACAAATCAACCGTAAATCACGCAAGATAAGCAATATATATATATCAAGAAAACACAACTAAATTGTTTAACCATTTCAGAATATCATCATGTATTTAAAATTGTAAATTCAACAATAAGTTACACATAACAACAAATAAATGACTAACCGATTTCGGCTCTATTACTAACTTGTAATTATTCTCAAAATTTTTTAAATTACACAAAATATCATATTACCGATTATTAAGCTTTAATTCCATAATAGAGAATAAGGTGAGAGATTCTTATTCGAATAGGTGTTCAAAACACTCAACTTTTTACTGCGCCTATTGGTGGTCCCCGAGCTTCCTGAATTTTCATGCGGAGATTAAAACATGCTTCACGTACCTAAAAATACCCCTAAAAACTAAAAATCAGTGTTAAAAAACCTTTTTTGGCCAATTTTGAAATTCCGACACGGCGGTACCGCCGTGCTCTGGCGACGGCACCGCTGCCTGCGACGGTAGTTTGCCTTGGCTTGGTTGTTTTTGGCTAGTTTTAGCAAGTTTTCGCCAGTTTTATACCCATCCATGCGAGAAAACATGTTAGGTAGCATCGGTTGGCCCAAAAAAGTCAAAAAACGAAAACCTATTAGTGGCAGAATTTTTTGGTATGGCAGCTCTGCTGACTCACCTTCGCGGTTGGGCGTTTTTCTTTGGTCAACCTGTAGAAAATAGAACGGTGAACAAAATAGTGAAAAAATCGAACGAAACAGAAAATGGGAAGGGGCTCATCGGAGGAGGTTTCGAGTTTTGCCCGCGATTTTCGGCTCATCCGCCAATCTTTTTTCACTAATTTGGCCATGGGGATGCTCGGAATCAAATTCCAAATAGATAAGAGAATTTTTATCTATTTTGGCGGTCATAGGTGGCTCCGGTGCGGCAGCGGGCAGCGGCTGGCTCCCTTTTTCAGTGATTGGTTCTTCTTTTTCAGCGGGAGGCTGGCGGCTAGAGTTTGGGTTCAGTGTAATGTGAGATATTTGTACCTGTCTCACGTTAATGTTGACCATTCATCACGTTTGATCTTGACCGTCCAATTGCGTTTAAAGAAGAAATGAATATGAACCGTTCATCACAATTTGATTTCAACCTTCTAATTGTGTTTAAAGAGAGAACGAATCTGGACTATTCATTACATTTAATCATGACCGTCCGATCATACCTGAAGAAGAAACGGATCCGGACCGTCCACACGCGCATGAACGCTTCCGAACCGTCCAATTGTGGGGGACGCAGATCGCCAGTGCGGCCTCCCGTGTGGCACCAAGTTAGCGTGCCTTGTCACGCGACACGCTTTCTGTTCGTCTGGGCTGCTGACTGGGCAGTCTTATGTGGCGCAATTTTTCTTAATTGCGTTCTAACTCTCAGTTCCTGATTTTTCTTTCAAAAATATCATCCGAACTCAAATTTTTACCTTTTTTTTCTCAAAATTATTTCAATTTTGTTCTTAACCTGTTTTTTTTTCTATAAGTCACATTGAATTAATTTTATAATTTGAAATTAAATTTTTTATACATTTTTTAATTTTAAAATGAATCTCAGACCAAATTTTGGATTCGGATATTACAAATTTATTAATGCTCGCGTGATTTTTCATAAAATATCAAAGTGATTATTTTGGATATGATTTAGAGAATTATGTAATCTTGGATGATTAGTATAAAATGTCAGCCTAAGTTTTTATTTTTTAAATATGGTTTATAAATGTAAAATTTTATGTTAATCAATTAAAATAAAATAATTTATACTCGAACTTCATAGTTTTGACATATATTGTCATATTAATAAATTTAATATAATGTTCTTAATTTATCTTCATTATTATTGTTATTTAACAAATATATTTCTTTTGTAGGCAATGATTTTATAATTTAATTGTGTTAATAAAATTCAAAATATAACATATTTATCGGATTTTGATCGAAAGTACATTTGAGAAATTAAATTTTTTTCTTATTTTCTCTTTTTCTTTCAATTAAGCTTCATAAAAATCAACTAAATACACAAGGATATATATTTTATACTACATTGGCAATATATATTTTCCTTATTCTTTGGATTGCCATTATGCACATATTTTCCTTACTTTTCTTCATAATTTTTTTACTTTTGGTGGATACGTGATTCTTAAGAGAATTATTATTAGGATCATTTTCATAACATTTATTTCAATTTCAAAATCGTCCAAATCTATAATTATCGTCACAATTATACTAACAGTTATAACATTTTTTTCAGGGAATATGATATAATTAATTAAACAAGATTCGTAGTTTTTTATTAATAATTTATTGTTTTGTTCAACCACAAAAAAGATATAAAATTGATTTATAATATTTTTTAAAATATTTATCTCAAAATTGATGCTATAGGAGCATATTCAATGCATAAAAAATAAAGAATATTTTCTCTAGTATATCTTTTCAATATTATTTTTTTAAAAAAAGATTTTACTTGATGAGTCATATAAAATACTGCAAATTATATTTACTTACAGTTTTGAAATCTTGAAATCTTAAATGCATCCAGTCATAATGTCTTTTTAAAAGAATTACTATTTTTTTATCATCAATAACATTCTTTTAAATTTTTTCGGAACCCAAATGAATCTTTCACAGTAAGATATTTAATTTTCAATCATTCATGAAGATGGTGAGGAAGGAAAAT
>NW_019014645.1:996302-1008586 GCF_000150535.2 Carica papaya
CACCACGGGTCCTGCAGAGAAGGGTCGAAAATTGGCTTATTAATGATGTATGTCCTTTTCACTCTCCTTTTTCTTCCTCTCTTTTATGAAGTAATAAAATAACAGTTCAAATATAATCCTAGAATAGGTGGTCTACATCTGTAAAAATCATATGCTTCAGACAAACAAGAGAAAAATTTATTGACGCATATCATAATTTATAAGAACAGATCACTTTGAAGAAGTAGCCTTTAGATCCTAAGACACTAAGGCCTCAAAATATTTGAACTGTTTAGGTGCCCAGTGGCATTGCCATTGTGCCAGGGGCAATGCATCGACGCCAATTTGAATAGAATATATGATGAAGCTAACAGCCACTCTCAGCCTGCACAAAAAACTATATTTAGCAGAAAATAACTTAATACTCCACATACCAAGACAAACGCATTTGATGCTGCAGTAAGATTTATTCCAACACCACCAGCTTTCAGTGACATCAGGAACACCTGAAGCTCAAATTACAAAGCAAAAATGTACAAGTCAAACCATGGAGTAGACTAATTTTTAAGCACCAACCATAACTTAGCAGGTATGCATTCACAGACCAAGATGTTGGTATCTTCTGAGAACTGTTTGATTACTCTCTCACGCTGCTGCTGATTTAAAGTCCCATCCAAACGCACAAATGGAATGCTACTCCTGGATAATAGAATAATACCAAAAGAATCAGCACAAGAAATTACTTGACTGAAAACTAAATAAAATATTATAATTCAATAGCACCATGAGAAACCATTCTGGGCATTACAAGAAAAAAGAAAAACAATAAAGATTAGAATTATGCTTTTGCCAAAATAAATAAATTTGTGCCAAAATCTAGTAGCTTAAAAATCTAACAATTTGACACATCAAAGACACATTATGTGACAACTGTTATATCAAGAACCTAGTTTAATGACTTTCATTAAACAAACAGTAGATGCAGGAACCAGGCCAATATGAGTTTACATGTAACCTATGTAAGTCCATTGTCCAATAAAGTGGAACACAATTCAGCATTTTATGAGAAAAAATAAGTTCTATTAACAGAATGAAAAGCTGCTCTCCCAATTTTTTAAAGACCAGGAACAGTTACCGAGAAAGAGGAATCTCCAACAGGTCAAGAAAGGCAGTCCACTGGCTGAACAGAATGGTCTTAGAACCTGAGGGGCGAAGGTGTTCAAGTTCTTGCAACAAAAGAGTAATTTTTGATGATTCAACCCAATTTTTCTCAACGTCAATCTGGAACCTACTACTAGTGGGAGCCGTGATAAGATCCTGTCTGCTAATCGCTTTCCTGTTAAATTTCAATATTCCATTCTGAGAATTCACTGCTAGTAAATTTAATTACAAAAGAATCTGGGATGAACCAAATTTTAGACTGTGATAACAATAAGCTGTGTGGCTGTGCATGCAAAATCAATAACTCCAGAAGATACCTACAAACAGGGCATAAACCAGAAGTCAGATTTCGCCAACTTGCTAAGAGACACTCACGGCATAACCGATGAGCACATGGTGTCAATACAGCATCTTCGAATGCTTCAAGACATATGGGGCACTCTCCTTGGTCACCCTTTCTTAGCTCCTCCAACACCTCTTGGACATAAGCCCTTGAAGGTACATCTCCAGCTTCCCCTTCCAGAGCATTATGGTTGCCCTTCAGGAATCGTTTAGCCATCTTATTCAGATCAGAATATTCTTGCGTATCTCCTCGACTGGACATGTTAAAAGAACCAATCATCAGCACTAACAACTCATTTTAATATGAACGTAAAGACAAGGAAAGCAATGATCTATAGCGAATATAATAATCAAAACAGTTGATCCCTGTCATCTCAATAGCCATATTTAGGGCCACCAAGAAGTTACAAACTAAATGATCCAAGCATTAATGCCTTGGATGAAAAAGATTATGATATTCACAAGAAAAATTAACCAAATGCTGGACCAAAATCCTTTTTGAAAAAAGGATAACTAATTGACTTCCATGATTCTCTTAAACTATTAAAGGGGGAAAAGCAAATGTCTCTGTGCATTGAACATGCAAATCCTGCGAAGTCTCTTAATGTTTAGGGCGTTAAAATTACTACGAAGAATTGCAGAGGATAGCATCAGGAAATCACATATCCTCTGTACAGAAGAAAGAAGCCCCCTAGACTACTTGATTTTGCTGAGAACAGTATCTGGAAAACATGTATCCTCTGCACAGAAGAAAGAGCCCTTCCCAGACTACTTGACTGGGCTTAATAAGCACTTCTCAAGAAAAAAGAAACAAAAAGAGGGGTTTGGATCTGAAAAGAAAAATTCAATATAAAAGTTTTAAGGTTGTCGTGGTCTCCGAAAAAGGATCCCTGTGTTTGAGTAAATTTCTTTTGTAGAACTACCAACTGTGTACCAGAGCACAAAACTTTGCTTGCAATATACAAGTCCAAACTTCCAAATGACCACAGCGTTTAACTGCAAAAAACTAACCATAGTATGGCCCAACTATAAATAGTACCTTTACTGAAGCAACAACAAGCGCCAACCATATACAGGGGGTTAAAATAACTCAAATCAAAATGTCTATTACATTCCTCAAATCCTCTCCATCGAGAATAGGATGACCTGTAAAGAACCAGTCAAGGTATGGGACCAATGATCTCTAGTTCTATCAAAATAAGAGCAACTGCTCCAAAAGGCTCTCATGTTCTCTCTCCAAATATAAGAACTGAAGTTAAGAATTTTGTCCCTCAATTTACATTGCTTATCCCCAAACAAGCAATAACACCTTTGCCACTGACACAAAAACAACGCAAGACAAGTTGAGAAGACCTAAAGCAGAATCTCACAAGCTTCTAGCCTCCTATACCAAAGAAGAAGATAGTTGGCAGATATTGTTCTTCAATTGGTACATAGGACACCCATTAATACTCTTTCTCAAGCAGTCTATGGTCAAAATTCTGCCCACGCCACTTCTCACACAAAAATTAAAATTTTATAGATAAATCCTGGAACATGTCTGGCTCTTTCCATGTTTGTTTCCACATTAGAATGACTCTTCATTATGGTTGCACCTGTTTTAGTATGACCTCACAAAACTTCCCATCCTTGGCCACGAACCATAAAGGGCAATCATCCTTGGACAAGTCCACACAACATTTAGATAACAATGGTATCAACTCTAGGTACTTAACAATTTCCAATCGAGTTTTTCTAGAGAGCCAAATATTCCAAGTCACGTCCCAAAACCCACCGCGTTACCTATACCAACCCTGAACCCCAGTAGGTTTTCACCCCAGACCTGGCTTATCCATCTTCATAAGTTGGTTTCATAGAGGTATCTATTCACACACATCCCTCGCATTAATTCCATATTTAGCTTTTACGGCTCTCTCCAAAGATGACCCTCGCACATCATAAACTTCCACAACCAATTACCAGCCTTTTCTCTCAATCCCAAGACACAAGGTGGTAAAGCCGTTGATCCTCTAAACCATCCCATAGTAATAGCATCGCAAGCATCATATGTTTTACCAACATCAAGGAATGGGAAACGGTGATAAAGAAGTAAACATGTAGGTTACATAGACTGTTCTTGGTTAGAATTAGTCTGCTGCCATCGGAAAGAAACCCTCTCTTCCAAGTAGTCAATGTGTTCTGCATCTTCAAGAACGCTAGGTCTTGTAGATGTCTCTATATCTGGTTGTTAAGGAAGATACTTGACGAGGAGCCAGCTGACAATCATCAGAAAAGAAGCTCCTCACTCTTCCTTCCGTTCCCAGCTTGTAAGCCTTGGATCAAATCCTCTTTCATGGCCTTCAGTAACATCCTACTAAAAGCATAAATCATCCAAATAAAAAAAAGGTCGAAAAATAGGCCCTGCCGAAGGGCTCTAGATGAAGTCAGAATTTTATGCCCACTATTGATTAATAAAAGACAAGAAAGAGAAAGAAACACATACCTTGATCCCTTTCCTCCAAACAACTTCCTAAGCCATGGAAATGGAATAGAGAGCCTTATTTAATCCATCCATGTCAAAGAGTACAAGTTAACAATCGAAGGTGACCCTTGGAAATAGCTTTTAGATCATTTCAGGCCATCTCTCCACAAATTTTGGTGTTCCCAATCTATCAGTGCTGGATAAGTAAGTGCCTTCACTCCAATTAAACTAGGTTCAAAGGCCCAACCGACGTGGGTAAACCTTTTAAGGGTTTTGATCCCGTGCAGTTGGATCTATCTTCCTCTTCCTGTTCCCTTTTTTTGATTTCCTGCAGCCAGTTTCACTTTCTTCTTTGTGCATCCTTCGCTATTTTCTGCATTCTTGCTCATTTTTGGTTGTTTGCAACTGGTTCTCAACACTCTCCTCTTCTCCCAAATTAATGAGCCATACCTATTAGCTTCCATGACTAGGTATGAAACGAGTAGACAGGGAAGATCATAAAGGAAAAAAAAGGTATGGAATAGTTTACACCTTCACACACACTAGGGATAGACAGTGTCGAAACTAGTCATTTCTTCCCCAACAAATATACAAAAGATTGACTCACCCAAACATCAATCAAATAATCAGATGAAAAGACCAATGAGGACCCAAGCATTTATTCGATCAAGGCTAGTTTAATAAATGATGATGTCCCTGGAATTTTTTGGCTTTGAAAAAAAGTTCCTTTTTATTAGCCTTGAAGGAGTCATCTTCCTCGTTGTTAACACTCCATTTACCTATCTCCTTGGATGTAAATCTGGGTTTGGGCTTTAGATGAAATAGATCTCATAGCTCTAAGCCCAATATCTTTATTGAAAGTTCCTTCTCAAAATGCTTTTTAGATTAAGAAAAAAAAAGGCATGTGCTTTGTGTGAACATTTTCTATATTTTGTTAACACTCCATTCTACATTTTGAACATTTTCTTCTACAAGAAGATATAAGAGCTCTTTGTGTGAAGAACCAAATTGCTTTACAGACTAGCTAATACTCTAATGCTTGTTTGGGCTTTACACTTGCAACCTTCTTTACATCTGGTCTTCTAGCCTACATTCACTAAAGCAAAAGTGACCTCAAGTTCCTCCTCCAACAAGCGTGTTTCAACTGTGACTTCTCTTTCCCTTCCTTGAGACTTTAGATCACATGACTTCTTTTTCCCCTACCTCAAGAATCAGATCCCATGCCTAAAAGATGGCCAAACAGACCTCCCACCAATCACCTACCTTGGTTCCTTTGTAAATCAACTATCTCCTAATACCACCTCCATTCTTTTCCTGAAGCTCCGAAAACCTCTCATTGCTACCTCTCTTTAATCTGGTAAACAAAGTCCTACCTGCCCTCTTTAAAGTTTGAAACCAAGTATGGCATTTAACTCAAAAAAAATTCAGAAAAAGCTTAAAAAATAAAGAGGAACTTTTATTGGCTCCATTCTCTGTGATCTCGAGGATATCCTCTATTTCATTGGCCAAAACCAAATCAAAGACTTTCTTCCTATCACTAAGAATTTTCTTGGTGATGGAGATGGCAACCAGCCAAAGAAAGAAGGTGTAGTCTCTAGATAGAGAGGATTTTCTCTCTCTAGAACACATTCTTTTTATCAATTACAGGAAACAAAATATTTATGAAGTAACAATAATTATGTCAAGTGCATAAAGCTTACATGCATAACATTCCTTCTATGAAGCTGCTGACTCAAGTTTGAATCATAGCCCTGCCCCATCTCCCAAGAGAAATAACTATTGCGAGTATATTCAAACCATTACCTTCAAAATCACTCCAACATGACTTACCACATAAAGCACCATACTAGGACCAGACGGTATCTGCTTTGAATTCTAAAAGCATTTTATTAAATATGTGCATACATATCCACAAAATAAGGGTAGATCTACACCTCATCACAAGAAATGGGTGATCACAACACTGCCGAAGACGCAAAAGTAGCTCCAAAATGGAGGCGTAATTATGAAGAACCCGTCCTTGCTCAACGAATTGATCAAATTTAACCTGGAGAAGTCACCATATGCATGTCATAGGTGAGGGATCACCAAGATCAAGTCAATTACATAGATTATAGAACAGATTCATGGAACAAAGCAAAACCTTAGATCTTTTGAACAAGGCCTCATAGAAATCCCTTTCAGTGTCTGTTAATTCACAGTAAATCACCTGCATATCAGCTGGGGGGAGAACTAGAATTGGTCTGGGACAAACAAAAGCTTTAGGCCAGGAATGCAAAAGGTCAAGATAAGATTGTTTAAAATGTCTTTGACCAGTTTCCTTACCTCCCTTCTCGATCTGTGCTAAACTTTGTTCTCCTTAACATTATCGGTTTTAAGATAGACTGGACCAACTTTAGCCCTCTTCCATCCCCCTCCTCAAACGGCTTTTGGACAAGCTTATTCCACCTTGTTCATGAATAGGTTGAACAAATACAGATCATGCTACATAAGCTTTGAAGGAATAAATACAAAGTAAAATTAACTAAGAACTAAATATGTTGGTCCGTAGGAACTTCTGATAATGGCTTGACCTCAGAAGATGAGAGTCTTTACTGTCTCTGTTTTTTTGGTGTGAGATGTGGTAGCATAACATTAGGAAGACAAAACTTACCATGCCCAACTTCCCCAAGGTTCCACCCTCAGGAATCGAAGAAGACTGTAAATATCCTCCAGCTTGTTCTGTGACAAGGAAATTAAATTGTCAAAAAGAAAAGGCAAAAAAAATCTAAATACAAAGTGAAAAACTCAACAAATGTAATAAATAAGAATTCCAATATGAAAATACCCTGCAAACATATAAAGAAATCTTGGAACAGCACAGCTAATATCTTGATTTTAAACCAACCAAGGACATGATGGCCAGCTTTAAGCAGGTGAGGTAACTACAGCAATGTTTTCACTTATCATTTCAGACTAAGGATATGTTGGGAACAAATGAACAAGGGATTCATTTCATTTCCCAATGATCCTGTAAGAAATTCATTGACAGATGAAGTTTTACATTTTGAATAACTCATACCTCAAAATAGTTTATGGTATTCAATTCATTTTTAGTAGTGCATTTATAGTCCAGTAAAATTTGGTAGTTCTTTTTGAACTTCAATATATATATAGTTCATAGTTACGTCTCTTTAAAACACTACAATTCATTTACAAATTCCATCAATTTTGATAAAATATTTTATTTTAATTCCAATTAGAACCCATTTGAAATTAAGTTTGTATGTTTGGTTTAAGTCAAATTCAAAAAACTAAGATCAATTTTTTTTCATCTTTTAAGAGAGTTATCGTACTCCGTCAGCTGAACTACCTGTAGATTTCCAAATAAATTCTAAAAATTTAGTTGATTCGTTCCAAAGATAGTCCAACAACTGCATCTCTAAATGTCACAAAATAACTGTTCTTAAGCTGGAATTTCGGGAGATGCTTGCGGGCATGGTAATTTTTAAGAGGGTAACCGGGAGTGTTAATTTAAAAAATATCAGGTACATGTTTGGAGAGAAAAATTATTAAAAAAATTACTAATATTATTTTAATAAAAAATAAATATATGGGGATAAAGAATTGATTGATATAAATATACCTACTGGAGAAATCACTAAAAGTGCATATGCTAAAGTCAGGTGAAGGTTCTTAAGTTATCCACTTAAAAAGAGCTCATAACAAGCAGGTATGTAAAAGGTGCTTTTTCGGTTTAACAAACAGCTGCTCATAAGCACTCCCACCATTTCTAAGGATGCCACAGTTACATGCATGCTGATTGTCAAAATCAGACCAGCTTTACGTAGGTGAAGTGTCTACAGCTAGGTTTTCATTATCAATTTGAAATACATGCATATGTTCAAAAATATTGCATCCATAAGATGCCTGAAGTTCTTTCAAATTTGAGACTTTTCTCTCTGACCACAAGCAAATATGCGAAGTGCTAAATCTCACAGATAGTTAAACATGCCAACATTTTTACTTCATTTCAACTGAAAAAATTACTAATATTATTTTAATAAAAAATAAATATATGGGGATAAAGAATTGGTTGATATAAATATACCTACTGGAGAAATCACTAAAAGTGCATATGCAAAAGTCAGGTGAAGGTTCTTAAGTTATCCACTTAAAAAGAGCTCATAACAAGCAGGTATGTAAAAGGTGCTTTTTCGGTTTAACAAACAGCTGCTCATAAGCACTCCCACCATTTCTAAGGATGCCACAGTTACATGCATGCTGATTGTCAAAATCAGACCAGCTATACGTAGGTGAAGTGTCTACAGCTAGGTTTTCATTATCAATTTGAAATACATGCATATGTTCAAAAATATTGCATCCATAAGATGCCTGAAGTTCTTTCAAATTTGAGACTTTTCTCTCTGACCACAAGCAAATATGCGAAGTGCTAAATCTCACAGATAGTTAAACATGCCAACATTTTTACTTCATTTCAACTGAAAAAAATAGCGGCAATCAGGAGTAATGCTTATATCCAAGGAACATTGAAGATCATTGAAACCAAAACTGGCTTTATTTGAAAAGACAAATCACCTGGATAGGAGTACCAGTAAGACACCAGCGGCGATCAGCAACTAGAGCTGCAGCTGCCATGGAAATCAGGCTCTTGGATGATTTTATGGTATGTGCCTCATCAAGAACCACTCTAAACCAGTGAACTGAGAAAAGCCCCCCATTGTCTTCAGCATTCTACAAAGGGAATAAGAAGAGACAATGAGGAAATACTTTGTCTTTTTCGTCAAGAACTGCAACAACCTTCCTTTCCCCAAAATGTATTTTTGTTAATATGTTTTCAAACTACCTCTCCTGAAAACTCTGAAGCTAAGACTCCGTATGTAGTAATTACAACATCACTCTGGGCTAGGATTTTTGCATCCTTCAGTCTGCTTTGTCCATAGTGAATGTAGAGAGAGAGCGACCCTGGATGCACATGAGTTTCAATCTCTGCCTGACAACACAATTAAATTCTTATAGTTCCTCACAAGACATGTATTTGGCTAGTAATGGAACTATCAATTTTATGTTGTAGAGATGCAACAAGCATGCAGAGAATAAATGGTTTACATCAAATGTTTAGAATTAATACCTTCCACTGGCCAAGAAGAGTCATAGGACATATGATGAGGTTGACACCATTTTTCAGTGTCTTCTTTTGCTTTACGAAATTATCAAAGCCCGAAAAGTTTGTTGCCTTCTTTGGAAGATTAGGTGATTCACCCGAAAGGCCACTAACTTCACAGCTTTCACAAGAAGGCTGAGTCATGCATTGATTACTAGGCAAGCCACCTTTATCAGAATGAGCAAGAAGAAGGGCTATGGTCATTATGGTCTTCCCAAGACCCATAGCATCTGCTAACATCTTCAAAAAGTATAGTGAAATTAATACAGAATAGATACATAAAATTAGGAAAAATTAAAAAATATTTCTGATAGGGGTGTCAAGGATGTACTCCTCCTCTGGCCATTTGAAGTGTGCTAGGAAATTCAGTTGCAGCATCACCAGAAAATGAATTCAAATAAACAACAAGTCCCCTCCTATAAACAGAAAACATGTCATAAGAATCATTTCAAGAGATTAGTAAATTAGTAAGTAAACAGAAAAAATCAATGCACTTGTCTGCTAAGCGATATGCATCCCAACAAGGATGAAGGGTTGTTGCTGCCTCATCCATGCCCTGTCTCTTCTCGAGTTGGATCATCCAATTAAGTGCCTGCTTTTGATAAGGACGAAGTTCACACTGAAGACTACTAGGGGAATCCATTTCCTAAATCAAAAGAACTACTCAGTAAGTAATCACATCCACTATCTATTCAAGAAAAAAAGTAATCACATCCATTAGTACGCCAAAAGTCAACTCCCAAATTATAGTACCTCTAGCTCAGAGCTGTCCCTAAGTCCAACAATATTGTCAAGATCGGCATCTGAAATGCACTCCTCATTTTCAACTTCGTTTCCATTCTGAGACTGATTTTTAAACTTGCTGGCAGGAAACAACGAAGCGGGAAGAGCAGAGCCATCCTGTTGCCAACGATATCAGACACGTAACTCCAGCACAAACAGAAGGAAAATAATGAGTAGATATATCTCTACCTCTGAATCCAAAGGTCTCTTCCTTGTGTACAGATCAGCAGGAGTAAATTCGGCCTAATGTTGATAATTAAATGAAGAACATGGAGTTGATCATAAATATTTGAAGAGAAAAAAGAAGGAACTGAAAAAATCAATTGACATATTATGTAGGCCCGATACACAGCCAAATTTGATCACTACAACATCAAAAAGACACTCCTGGTAAAGGTTTTTCAAGCAGCAAACATTCACCTTCTTGAATGGGGTCAATCCAAGCAATCGAAATAAATTTGGGAGAGGATGAAAAACAGATTCTTCAGTGGAACTGCTGGCTGCCTTAAGTGAGGTCTGCTTGTGCTTCCGGAACATTGAACTGTTTATGGACACGCTGTCTCAAAAACAACACAAATTCATCAATCCTACCAACTCCACACTGAAGTAAACTGCAAATTTCATTACTTATCTAACGAAATGCTAGTGCAGTTTTTGCTAACAACCGCCATTAAAAATTTCTTGTAGGGATCGAATTTTAAGTCTTCGCAACAGGACTACCTTGTCGAAAGAAGAATAGTGTCCATAATACCCAACATATCAGGAGCAGATGTACAGTGGCCCTCGATTCTGACCTTCTTATCCCTCACAAGTGGCAATAGACACCGAGCCCACTCGTTTGGCATTCTACCAATCTGGGAAACAATTTATCCAGTCCATAAATTCCATTAAGTTTCACAAATCACCCAAGTTTTATCAAAACGGGAAAAGAAAAAACAAGAGAGAAAAAAAGAAACATGCCTCTCCAGAATTTTTGGTGGCAAATCTCATAATCTCTGAGCAAGCAGCTGCAGCTTCCCTTCCCCTCCCAAAACCTTTCCGTGGTGTCGACCCCGAACTCAAACCACTCCTCAATGGAAACGTGAAAACAACTTCATCACCAGCCTTAATTTTTCTCCCTTTACACGTTGACAGTCCCGCCACTTCGCTAGAACCCACAAACCACCAATCCTCCGAGATCGAATGCAATCCTGAATCCTTATCAACATTAGCAGTGAGAGTATCCTCCACGTTACTAACGCTACAAGTAACCGTCTGGTCATCACTGATAGTGCTAGTCTTATTCTCTTGTTCGATTCTCTTCCGTCTCGTATCAGCGGGTCTTGCGCTGGAGCTCAAGTTGCGAGAGGTTATCTCGACACTCTTGAAATTAGGAGTGTCGAAAATGATATTTATAGCGGCGGTGGCATCGTGTTTTGCCAGATGCAGGGCTCTTATTATGTCCATGTCGGAATAGTCCGAACCCACCACTGACCTAACTGTAGATACGAGTTCGTCCGAGACCTTGGTTCCCATGGGAAAACTTTTCAAACCCTAACGCTAAAACCAATGATAGGAGTAAAGAAGCTCCCAATTGGTGAGTTTATTGAAATAATCAAAGATGCATGGATGAGACGTATTGATCTTTGAGATTGAAGAGACAGTGGACAAGTAGTTAGTGCCAAAATGCGCCGCGGGGGACGTTATTTTGAAGTCGAAAGGCGGGAGGGTTCTCAGTCTGAAAAGAGCGCGGCCCGGCGGCGGGAAACAAGAGTCAGGATGCTGGCTGATAAAATGCGCCGGGGTGCACGTTAGGACGTTTGAACTTTGAAGCCGGTGGATATGGAGGATAAAAGCATGGCCGGGAGGCGAGAGAGACTACGATGGAGGGAGCGTGTCAGGTATGTGATCTGTCCATTCCCCGCCACATCTCCGTTTGGCTTCTTTTTTTTTTTTTTTTTTCTTAATTATAAAATAGTTTCATGTAAAAATTATAAAATTCATATTTTCTAATGAAATCAGGTATTGATATTAATAAAACATTATAAATTCTATAAAAATATAATTGCATTTTAACAATATAAAAAAATATATATTTATTTATTAATTGTTTACTGTAAGTACGGCTTTAGTTTATAGAAATTAGTTTATAGTTTTTAAAATTAATGTTCAATTGAAAAAATCATGACATATTATTTCCCTCTCATATTTTTCTTATTTCCTATATTTTTCTCTCACAAGTCTCTTCAAATTTCACCACTTTTTTAAGTAATAACTTTCAATTGCAATAGTTAATGATAAGAGAATTAGGAGTTTTATTATAGAAAAGGAAATATGTTTAATATGTAGAGTTTCAGTTTAAACTGTAAAGCCATAAATATATATATATATATATATATATAGTCTTTGTATGGA
>NW_019014645.1:1046844-1062120 GCF_000150535.2 Carica papaya
AGAATGGTTTGTTTTGGGATAGAAAAGAGAAAGCTATATTCCATTTTATATGGTGTCAAGAGAGGATGCTGCCCTTCTATAAAACTTCACAAATCATTCAGAAAAAAGACATGCAATCAACAAATGTGTTATTGTTATTTAGCAAAGTACAAAGGATCATCCCTTGAGAATGGTTTGTTTTGGGATAGAAAAGAGAAAGCTATATTCCATTTTATATGGTGTCAAGAGAGGATGCTGCCCTTCTATAAAACTTCACAAATCATTCAGAAAAAAGACATGCAATCAACAAATGTGTTATTGTTATTTAGCAAAGTACAAAGGATCCTAAGCCAATGCTTTTTGATAGAAGCATAAAGGAAGAAGAATTTTTTGAAAGCTCCATTGTTTCTTTTCCTTCCTAGTGACCTAAAGATGCATGGAGGAGTGACAAAGACAAGTTTTCTTTTAGACTTGATTTTCGGGGTACCACTTCAAGCATAAAGTTCATCTTTCACATAGCCAGAAACCACGGATCACAAACCACAAACCACGTAGCTAAGGTTGACTGGATTAGGAGTTAAACCCCTAAACCTTATAGTTTTAGGCACAAAATGAGAACATTATTGAGGAATTCACTTGCTTTATGTTATAATAATCACCCCTTGACCAAGATTCTACCTATTTTTTTCATGTCATAAGCGATTAAAATGCCTCAAACCCTCGCAAGTAAAAACGCAATTCACAAGGTTGCCTTCATTTTCTTGACATGCTCTAAGCAAAACATTGAGACCTACAAATGGCAATAGAAGACTTGAAAGAGAAGTGTTGATTGTTAGAAGCTTTTATATAGGCTTGTCTTCTCATTTACGCTGAATGGATGTTAACTCCAAGGTGTTGAGGAAGGAGTTACATTTTTACCAACCTCCCAATCAATAAGATCTTTTTTTATTGAAATAAACCTCCCAATCAGTAAGATATTGGAGTAAATGGACACTTCATTGGTTTCTGTTATGGTAGATAATAAATAAACTTTGGCTTTTGGTTCATAATTTTTTTAATGGTTCATCCGGGCACCATTGATCAAACAAAAACATTATCTTCATGCAATTTTACATCACAAAATGAGTCAAGAGTGAAAAATTTTGACAAATTTTTTGCTATTCATCTCTATTGACTTGATTAGAAAACACCTCTGCTCATTGTTATGCACCAAATTGGGTGTGGTCATATCAATTCTAATGCCCTGAATCCAATCAGAACTCCGCAATTAAGCGCGCTTGAGGGTGAGTAGTACTAAGATGAGTGATCTTCTGAGAAGTTCTCATGTTGTACCCACCGATCATTATTATGCACCAAACTATATTTGGAACCAATGAACTTCCACCACAGTCCTTAGAAGGAAAAAATCTTGGGGGCTGCTTTGCTCAATATATCTTTTTTCAAGGTCATAAGTATTCTTATCCTCAATCCTCTCCCATAAAAAGGCTATTTAACCTTGCTCATTGTCACTAAACAAAATTCCTCTTGGTCAATTATCTCCCGACAAGGAACAACATTGAACAAACTCTTGCCTCCTAGACACCTTAGCATGAATAGGGAAAGAAGGAAAAAAAAATAAAATGGGAGGTTCTGAGGGCATTCTAAAAAGGTGTCGAACTACCCCTTCTACATAGATAGCTTCTCCTTCACCCGGCTATCCACTTCTCCTTCTTGGTTGTGGTGGGTGTAAATACTTGTTTCTATAATGCCATGACCAAGTGGCAAGCCAAACCGAGTGCCAAATTAACTTTACACTTTTAACAGTTTACCATGGTTGATGGAACAATTTTTTTAGGTTTACCTCAATTCATCTATGAATCTAACACATGAAAAGAAGATGTAGAGGATATTCTATACAATTGGCTAACTCTCTAACTCAGATCCATCATTTTGTACATAGGTGGCGCATTTGTGCTGCTTTCTTTGTCTTTTGTCTCTTCCTTAGAAAATGGTGAGGTAATTACCTGAAAATAAAACTAAAACAAGATTTTTATATATCATATTAGATCTTAATAAGGTGTACTAAAAATTTGGTTCAGTTTTATAATTTACTATAAGGATCTTTATGGATGATTTGATTGGAAAGAAATCATCGAATATTTGATAATCATTCTTTTCCGGACACGATCCTATCAGAGAAGATGACCTTCTTGGCTTCCCTTTGGGCTAAATCTCTTAGGGATTACTAGGATATATCCTTACTACAAAAATTTGGATGCTATGGTCACGTGACTAGTTGTTTGTTTTGTGTTCTTTGTTTTGTTATGCTTTACTTTTATGCATTATTTTATTAAATTGTTCTCTTTCTAATCTTTTCTCAGTCGGATGTCTTATCTGTCGTATCTTTTGTAATGTTCACTTCTCCTGTTCAATAATACTTCTTTAAAAAGTAGTTGTTGCTTATCTAAATAGATTAGAAAATAATGGTTTTATTAAATATACAACTACTATTTTATTTAGGAGTTTATTAGTATAGTTTTGGCAATATAGGATTTTTTTCTCATAATTATCTAATTTCCTGTTTATATTTGTTGTCTTACTTCCTAATTCTATTAGTATTAATATTTCTTAATTATTCCTATTTACTAAAGGTTAGTTAGGCAATATTATAAATATATTTTCTAATTTTATTTTTTGGGACAAACTTCAGTAATTCAATATCATATTTTGAGAGCTTTTCAATTTTTTGGTTGTGTGACATAACCAAATTCTTGAATGATGCTTAAGACTTTTTAAATGTGATATCTAAGAAACTTTTAGGTGTGATTTATAGGTTTTATCTTCAAATCACTAAATAGGCAAATTAAGCCTAATTTGTCCTACATCATTTGGTATTAAACCTAAAAGCATCCTACAACTAGATCTCAAAGCTCTATACACCCAAACAACCCCACATCATTATAAAAAAAAAAACATAGAAAAAAAATATAAACCAACAAATCCTAGCCTAGTCTACATGGCGCCATCTTAGATCACAGTCAGCAACAAGAGATGATCGAGAAAACTGTCACCACCAGCCTCAAAAGACCCTGATCGACAACCCCCTCAAGCGGCATAAGTTTGCTAGAGAATATGCCACTTGCTGCTGCAAGATCCCAATTGTGGCTTCTCATAATCTCGTTCTTCTACATAATTGCGTCTCATATTGACCTTCGATCTATATCCCCAGCCTTAACTCTAGTCAATCTACGAAGGTTGGCCACCATCCAATGTCTGGGAGGGTAGCATGTGAGCCATACGCGTCTAGCTGCCAATAGGGCTTTCTTGATTTGTTCTTTTTTGGTTTCATTGAGCGCTGGGTTTGACCACACCTGTTTTCAACAGTTCAAAATAATCCCTAGGAGTGTTTGCACACCTTTTTATTTTTGCAATTCTCTTCATGATGGAAAACTTTTAAACATGAGAAATCCTAATTTTTATTGTGGAAATTAAAGTAAGAAAGTTGTCATTCATGAGGCCGCGGCAAGATTCTTGTTTCAATCTCTACAGTTGAATGATTCAATCTTTCAACACATCTGCAACCATATAGACTAGCTTGGATAGATAATATGAATATTTGGAACTTAACAAAGTCTTGCTTCTACCCGTCTTGATATCTAGATTCACTAAATCTTATGTGATGTAGTTCTTATAATTTTCACATTTATTCTTCTAGGTTTACCTTGACTTTATGATGGACATGTTTAACATGATGAGACTTGATACTTATCATTTCATGGTTGACGTAAAGGGATGTAGTTTTAGACGCTACGACCATTGAAGAGATGAGTGAATATAAATCTCCAAAAATGCCTACAGTTAAATGAAAAAGATAAAAAGATGGAGCACATCGAAGTTGAGAGATGAGAACTGCAATATCTTTCTAAGAGAGTAGATTTTGAGGTTACTCAAAATCTTTCACTGCCTAAGGAGAGTTCTATGGAAGTTAAGTACATTGGGGAACATAAGTCAATAATTCAGTCTAGTAATGTTCTACTCAAGGATGAAATTAAAACACAGTGATCAATATGTTGATTTTTTCGTCACACTAGGATTTCAAACTTCTAAACAATTGTGTGTTTCCGTTATGTTTACTAATTAAGAAAACAATTGAGCATAGAGTTTGTTAAATTTTTGTAAGGAAGCTCAAAGATCAATTTTTTTACTTCATTAGTCACTTCAAAGCTCGTGGACGAGTTTTCTCTAATCTGGGAAAAATGACGCAGAATGATTACCTCGATTGCCTTAATAAGTTATAAACCACAATTCTATTAAATATCAATACTATATAATTTTTGAGTTTATTATTTAGTAACTTTAGTATATTATGCAGTTAATATTTAGTTTTTCGATTTGTATTAATAGTGTTATTTCTTTATTCTATTAATATTTGTTTTTTTAGTTTAATCCTATTTAGTAAAAATTATTAAGGAAACATTATGAACATCTTTGTAATTTTATTTTTTGAGACAAATTTCTGTTATTTAGTAAATACTTCGAAAATTTCTTAATGTTTTAGTTGTTTGATGTAATCAAACCCGTAAATTTGATGTTTATGACATCTTAAATGTGACATCTAAAAAACACTAGGTTTGATGTCTAGGTTTTTATTCTCAAGTATCTAAATAGGCAAATTACTTTAATTTGATATAACATCAATCATATAGCTACCCAATCAGATTCAACTCTAGACAATAATATGTCCCTTAAAAGATTGAGAATTTCATAAGATTTGCACTAACAGGGTTATATGCTTTTAGGTGTTAATATAAAGTCAACTACATTTAAGATCGTCTATTCTATGATCAGTTCCTTGTTTAATAGGCTGTAGCTGCTGTAGTGTAAGCTAAGTCTCTAAAGCCACGTGTCCCCAACCCTATTTAGTCAATTTTCCTTTTCCTTCTTCTCCTTCAGTGTCAGAAGAGAATCTGCTGTCTTCTTTGAGATGAGGCCTGGATTTTAAAATTGTCTAATAACTCGGCAAAAATTGTTTCTGAGCATTCCCTCCCACTTGCCCAACCATATTCCTCTTGTATGCAAGTAGATCAGAAGTGGTTTTGTGAGTTGTTTCATTTACTCGGTAGGCTTATCATTGTTTTTAAGATGACTTTCTTTTTCCCCTTAAATATTGTTGATTTAACTGTTACGCTTCTCATATGCAGATGTGTTGATTGGAGCTTGCTCGATACACTAACTTGGCCTGTTTATTTGCTCCATTATCTTGCTGTAATGGGATATACAAAGGGACCAGAATGGAAAAATTTTAATGAATGTGTTATGGACAAAGAATATTATTCTTTACCTGTAGGTTTGAAGTTGATGACTCTACAGATCCTCTGTGATGATGTCTTAGACTGTGTGGAGGTAAGAACTGAAATTGATGTTCGTGAAGAATCAGAGGTCGGAATAGATCCTGATGCAGTTACTATCAATCCTTCTGAAAATGGACCTAGAAGGGTCCATCCCAGATTTTCCAAAACCTCAGCCTGCAAGGATAGAGAGGCTATGGAGATTGTTGCAGAAGGCCATGAGATGAAGTCTTACCACAAGTTAAAAATTTTGGGTCCCAGAGGTACTGAAGGTGATGCAGATGCAGTTGATCTAGATGCAAATAGTGATGAATGTCGGCTTTGTGGCATGGATGGGACGTTGCTCTGTTGTGATGGTTGCCCTTTAGCATACCATTCAAGATGCATAGGTGTGGTCAAAATGTACATACCAGAAGGGCCATGGTACTGTCCAGAATGCACTATTAATAAAATGGGACCAACTATCACGGTGGGAACATCACTTAAAGGAGCAGAAGTGTTTGGCATTGATTTGTATGAACAAATCTTCTTGGGTACTTGCAATCACTTGCTGGTGTATGTTTTCAATGCCTCTGTCTTTAAGTTCAGCTTTTTTTACATTATTTAAATATTTGTTGAATCCTATTTGTAAATTGTGGTTATTCTTCTTGCATTGCTTTATTTGTGAAGCCTTAGTCCTGCAACTTCCCAAGTTTAGATATAGTTTTTAAGAGGCAAATTATAAATTTAGTCCCAAACTACGAGCTATATTACAATTTGGCCCTATTTGTTTTCATTATAGTTCTGTCTTTGAACTTAAAAAGTTGTTTCAGAATATGTTCTTCTACTTCAACTTTTTTAAATATAATTTTTTTTAAATAAACCTTTTTTTTAATAGAAATTGCTCAAGTTTTTCCTGTCTTATTTAAGTGACACAAAAAAGATATAATGCTTCTATTTAAAGTGAACATAGAAAAATTCTAGAAAGTAAATATACTTAGATGCCTTATTTTTCCTAATTTCTATTATTATTGTTTGTATAACTTTGATAAAACAAATCAGTTAGTTTTACTTAGTTTATTAAGCTTAGTACTCAGTTATAATTTTCGAACTTTCTACAAAATAAAAAATGAGCAAAGAAACAAGCTTCATAATTTTCAATCAAGATTTTATGGTTGTATAAAGATATCTTGAATTTAATAATGTTATAAGTTTAAGGACATGAACAATAAGAAAAGAGCTTTTGTAACCTAATTATAAAATGGCCTAGTTTAAGTACTGAAATAGTAATTTCTTATTTATTTTTTTCAAATGTCTTTGCACATGATTATGACTGCTTATACTTGTACTTACTCCTTGGTCATGATTTTCTCTCCTTAGACATTAAGACTCCATTTGGTATATGAAAACATTTTCTAATTTTTATTTTCGAAGTTCGAATGTGTTTATGCGTGTTTTATAGATTATGTAAAGTTGTATATATGTGGAATTATCAAACTACAAACAAATTATTTCTAGAAAACACTAAAAGTGACATTTTTAAAAAATTTAACTTCATAATCATTTTCACCATGATTTCTTTGTTGTAATGAACTTTCGTGGTTAGTGAATGAAAATATATAAATTTAGAAAGTGTTTTCATATATCAAATAGAGCCTAAATTTTTCTCAATTCTATTTTGTGTGTTAGCGTGGTCTTGTTTGTTGTCTTTGATATGGACCTAGACTTATATAATTGCCAGTTCACGTTCTGAATTTGACAATTGCAGGCTCAAGGCTTCTCCCAGTGCGGAAAGACATGGTAGATTTTACAATCTGAACGACATTCCAAACGTCATGCATGTGCTCTTATCATCTCCAGAACATACTGCTATATATTCCAGGATATGCAACGCAATTTTATTGTATTGGGATATCCCAGAAATTATTGCATTTATCCATAAAACAACTGAAATTGTTGCCAACATGGCAGACATGCAGACAAATGAGATTACTTCTTTATTGCCTCTGTTCTCCAAGGAAAGCCTCGAAGCATCGGGCACAGTTGAGGCGGAGAATGCAATTAGTTTCACTGAATGTCACTCAGATAATGTTGCAAAGTCATGTCCTGGTACCTCCATCAACACCATGACTCAAGCCAATTATGCTAGTAATACAGCTAGATCACAGGATTACCCTCCAACAAATTCAGTGTTACCTGTCCAGAATAAAATGGAATGCACCATGACTTCTGGTTCAGTTGGACTGCAGGCTGATCCATCTGACCTCAGCTGCCAAAGTTTGGTCAACAGGCCAATTACTGATTGTACTAAAAATGCTTCAGGTGACAGCAATAACAGCTGTGGAGAAGAAAACAGTATGCTTTTCCCAGTGAGTATATCCTCTGAAATCAAGGCGGACGATTGTGCAGGTCTTGGAAGCAGTAGCAGGAAGTTAGCCAATGATTGTGCATACATGGGATTCAGCTTTAAGCCTAAGGCATACGTGAATCACTATGCAAATGGGGACTTTGCTACATCTGCCATTGTTAATCTCACTTCTCTTTTATCAGAAGAAAGTCATGTTTCTGAGTCTCAAAAGTCTGGCAATGCCAGAAAATTTGCCGCTAGTAATATTGCACTGCAGACAAAAGCATTTTCCTCGGCAGCCTCACGCTTTTTTTGGCCAGGTTTTGAAAAGAAGGACATTGTGAGGGAGAGGTGTGGTTGGTGTCATTCTTGCAAGCTTCAAGCATCGAGTAGGAGGGGATGCATGTTAAATGCAGCTGTCACAAATGCCACCAAAAGTGCTACAAAGATCTTCAATAGCCTTCTTTCTTTAAGTAATGGAGACAGCTATCTTGCTAGCATTGGTGTATATCTTTTATACTTGGAGGAAAGTTTACGTGGTCTTGTAGCCGGTCCCTTTTTGAATGGAAGTCATAGAAAGCAGTGGCGTAAACAAGTAGAGGAGGCTACAACATGCAGGGCAGTGAAAGTTCTCTTGCTTGAAGTGAGTTTACTTTTTTGGTGATTACTTGTCTAGTTCTCTCCTCCCTTTTTCTTCTCAAAACTTTACAATGTTTTGCTTATTAATTATGTTCCATTTTCCTTTTTTTAAGTACCATAAAATACATTATTTAAGTGAATGTCCTTACTTCGACTATTTAGGAAGTGTTGTTTGTATGAAGAGGATGATAGTTTTTTAAAATTGAGTGATCTAATAGTGTTTTTAATAGTCCACCTTTTTAATAAAAAAAAAATTATTATTTGGCTTATTCATGATATTGTTTGTTCCATTTCTCATGATGCATATCGCTAAAGTTTTTTTCGTTTGACTTTATTGATTAGTTCTCTGGGCCCCACCCCTTTGTTTTCTTTCTCAAAATAATTTTTAATGTTTTTGCTTATCGATTATGTTCTACTTTTCCTTTTTCCACCATAAAATACAGAATTTAAGTGAATATCCTTACTGTGAGTATTTAAGAACTTTGTTTGTTATGAAGAGGATAACATTTCTTAGTTAACTGAATGATTTGATATCTTTTCTAATTTTTCATGGAAGATATTGAGAATCTTGTTAATTTCTAAATTTGATGTCTATGGCTACAGTTTTACCCACTTGATTTTGGTTTTAATGTGGAAGTTATGGCTTTTGTTCTGAATTGAAGTGTCCTTAATTTTTCATAATTTTTAGTCTGTAGAACTTGTCTTACAAGCATAGATTTGGAATCTGTAAATCACCTATATGAACTCTTAATGTCTTTAACTGTTAGCATATACCTCGTAGATTATTGGATTGCATTTTACTCTTTGTTTGGAACAAATGAACTATGGAAAAGCTCGGCATACATGACCTTAGGGCTACTGCCCTTTCTTTTAGTTTGTATTTTGTTACCATACATATCTTTCATATGTTCACTGCATTTTATTTGACACAATCTCATTCTCTTTGTTTGCAGCTTGGTGAAAACATCTGCAGCATTGCTCTTTCTGGGGATTGGTTTAAGCAAGTGGATGATTGGCTTGTTGAATCTTCCATCATTCAAAGTGTATCATGCACTGCAGGAACAACGCAGAAACGTGGACCAGGTGGGAAACGACAAAAGAAACAATCTGAAGTAATAGTTGATGGTTGCAATCATGATAGCTTTAGCTGGTGGAGAGGAGGCAAGTTATCAAAGCATATACACCAGAAAGCAATTTTGCCACGCTCAATGGTTAGGAAAGCAGCTCACCAGGGTAACCACTAAGCCCCCAAGTCTTGTAACAATTAGTCAGCAGTGTCTCTTAGTTGTTCTTGGTGGTGGTGTTATTTCGGTTAAAGATGATGTTTGTAGAGTGCATGTTTTCATTTTATTTGATGCTTATAGGAATAAACTAATTATGTTGTGTGTCACTAGGTGGCGTTCGAAAGATATCTAGCTTTACTTATTCTGATGGTTCTGAGATTCCTAAAAGAAGCAGACAGTTAATCTGGAAAACAGCAGTTGAGAGGAGTAAGAATGTATCACAGCTTGCAATGCAGGTTTGTTCTCATATGTTATGTGTTGTCTCAACGATCTTTATTCAGTGGTTTTTTTCTTCTGTCAAAAAGACATGAAAAATTGAAGGTCATTGAAATTTGGATCAGGTTAGGTATCTAGATAATCATGTGAGATGGGGTGATCTTGTCCGTCCAGAGCAGAACCTCCAGGATGGAAAAGGTCCAGAGACGGAAGCCTCTGCTTTCAGGAATGCTAATATTTGCGGCAAGAAGATTGTTGATAGCAAGATTATATATGGAGTCTCTTTTGGGAACCAAAAGCATGTCCCAGCAAGAGTTATGAAAAATATCATTGATGTTGAGCAAAGTCAGGATGGAAAGAACACATATTGGTTTAATGAAATGCGTATTCCTTTATATCTGATCAAGGAGTACGAAGAACGGTTCCATGAAGTGCTTTTGCCATCAATTAAGAAGTTCTCAGATGGACTATCTAAGCTACAAAAAAGGCAGTTGAAGGCTTCCCGACGGAATATATTTTCCTATCTTACATGCAAGAGAGATAAGTTAGAGCAGTGTTCTTGTGCTTCATGTCAACTTGATGTCTTACTTAGGTAATGTTTAGTTTAGTCTTTCTCTCTGCAGGGATGGATATATTTTCGTACTTGTTATTAATTATGTTTATTGTGTGATCTTCAGGAATGCGGTCACGTGCAATGTATGCCGAGGTACATTACTTTAAATTGCTATTTTTAATCTTCTGAACATGTTTATCCTCTATGTGGTCTAATTAAACTTGAAAATCTTTATTTTACTTGATATTTTAGCTATATTGAAGAAAAAACAAACAGTATTTTAGCCAGTGTAAATCTTTACTTTATGCGCATCAATGTTTAGTTCTTGAAATGTTGTACCATGCTAATATGCATGAGAAGTCTACTATGAATAATTCATATACAGCTCATTGCCATACCAAGTGAGTGAGGAGGGATTTTCTCTTGAACTCGTTCCTTAGAGTATGTAGTAGTTGCAACCTTACTTTTGTAAGCGTTTACAAAAAGAAAGTTACTTCCTGTCCTCAATCTCATTTATGTGCTGAACTTTCAATTTGTGGATGTCCATTTTTATTTGAGCTTGATAATACATTCATACCAGGCATGAAAGGTGTGCCAACCCTTTTTACAAAATAAGATCTAAAGACAAAATATCTACCAATCCACTTAGCTGTGAAGAAGAAGAATGTCGCGAACCGGGAGGCTGCGCATGAAGGACAGCATAAACAACCGCACGTGAGCGGAGTAGGCAGTCGGGTATGGTGGAGAAAGTCACCGGAATAGGGCAGCCGGCCACCAGTGAGATCAATACTCCGTTTGGGTGGGTGTTGTGAAGATTCTAGGATTTTGGAATAAACTCTGAAATTAAAACCTTAAAATCCCTTTATTTTGCTCTGATACCATATAGAAATTTGAGAAAAATATTTGCATTTTATTTTTCTCTACTTTAGGTGTTACAATTGATTCGTATATATACAAGATTTTCTAATTACAAAGAGGCAAATTTCTCTTATAATAAAGATTTTAAATAATTACATCCTTATGGAGGAAATAAATGGTAGAACTAAATAGAAAAAAATATCACCGTCATTTAGGCAACAAAATATTCATATTAACAGTATACTTGGACATGGTTTATCCCTCAGCCCATCTTTTGCGCTCAAGGACAAGGTCATTTTTGAGGGGGAGAGTGATCTTATGGGCTATAATATATTAAAATATATTTTTAGAAAAAATAGCGTCTGCAGATCAGCAGACCTGTGAGATGGAAGATTCAGTTAGGATAGAGTCTAGCAGGCATGGAGGAGTTGTTCAGATATGAGAAGTTACCTACCATAGAGGAGTTTAGCTGTCTCTCTCGTTCCTCAGATGTGGAAGTTGTTCAGTTATGAGAACTGACCTACTTGGGGGTAGTGTTTTATCTTTCTATCTTGTGGTAAAAATGTATATTCCGTTCTAGCAATAATAGATTGTGCTGAGTCCAGGATGTTTGGTCACAGACCCTTGATTTTTTTTGTTTTTAAGGGCTATCCACTCAACACGGTGGAGGATCTACATCATTGACATCTTGCCTAACTTGTAAATTCTATCTCTTCGTAAAGGGTTCTATAAATTCACCAGTTAGGCTTTTTCATGATACTTCTGAAGAGTTGATTGCTGAAATCATCAATTTTATTATGATAGGTTGCAAATTGATAAGTATATCATCATAATGTGCTCTTATGTGTCACTTGCAATACCATCTTGCATCATTTCTGTGGCAGTTTGAGATTATTCTGAATATTCTTTAATCATCTTTTCTTGTTTGTTTTTCATCAGGTTATTGTCACAAGGACTGTACTTCAAGTTCAATATGCACAAATGGCAAAGTGGAGCTCTTCATCACCTGCAAGCGTTGTTACCTTGTCAAAGCTAATTCACAAAGGGAAATAAGGAATAAGTATCCAAACACTCCGTTGCCGCTGAGCAGACAAGAGCATAGCAGTATTATTACAGGCAGCAAAGGCACACAGCTTAAAGGTTTTAATCAGCCATTAGCATCTGTAGGAGCTAAAGTGAATCATTCTGAAATTAAACAATCGACCTCTGACCCTAGCCTGGGGACAAAAAGTCGACGTAAGCTTTGTTCTTGGGGTGTCATATGGAGGAAAAGAACAATGAAGACTCAGGCATTGCTTTCAGGCAGGCAAACATTCTTCTAAAGGGTAGTTCAGACAAGCATCTTTTGGAGCCTGTTTGTGATCTGTGCCTACAGCCATATAATTCTACCTTGACATACATTCATTGTGAAATGTGCAATAGTAAGTGTGCTCTCAACTATCTATTTTTTCTTCCTTAAAAAATTCTAAATAACTAAAATGCACTCTTGTATTTCTGGTTGTTTCTAGAGTGGTACCATGCTGAAGCAGTTGAACTTGAGGACTCCAGAATTTTGGATGTGATAGGTTTCAAGTGCTGCAAGTGTCGTAGAATAGGCCCACCAGAGTGTCCTTACATGGATGCTGAACTCAGGGAGCAAAAGCGAAGAAAGCGGTGCATGAGGGCTCAAAAACAAGGGCAAGGAAACATTAGAGTGATTTTCGATAGTAGAAACATGTCTGAACCTAAAGAGTCAAAACCCGTATCTCCAGTCTGTCCATCAGAGGATGTATTTGTTCCAGATGATGATCCACTCCTTTTCTCTCTCTCAAAAGCTGAGCAAGTTACAGAGAACAATTTGGATTCTGAGTGGAATGCTGATTCGGGTCCAGGGCTGAAGAAACTGCCAGTTAGAAGGCATGTGAAACGTGAAGGCAATGTGGATAGCCTTTCCGGGAGTAATCTTTTGCATTTTGAACGATCTAATTGTAATGAAACAGACGATCTTGTGCAATCTAAAGCGCAACCATTTTCCATTGCCGAATGGGATGTTTCTAGTACTGGCCTTGAAAGTGATATGATGTTTGACTATGAAAGTCTTAACTACGAGGACATGGAGTTTGAACCTCAGACTTACTTCTCTTTCACAGAGTTGTTGGCTCCTGATGATGGTGACCAGTGTGGTGGAGTTGATGTGTCTGGGGATGCATTGGGAAATATTGAACATCAATCTTGTTCAATTTCCCATGGGGTCATGGAACAATCTGGAACTGGTAATTGTAATCAGCAAGAGTCAACAGTGTCTGAGAAGTCCAATGCAAATCTTGTTCAGTGTCAGATATGCTTACACATGGAACCAGCTTCTGATCTCTCTTGCCAGATTTGTGGGTTTGTGATGCACAGTCACTGTTCTCCATGGGAGGAGTCAGTATCTTCCCAAGGAAGCTGGAGCTGTGGTCGTTGCCGGGAGTGGCGCTAGCCAACTTGTCATTTGTAGTATGCAATTTTTGTATGTTTTCCTGAGAGGCAGTTTCTATTGGACGAGGGTTATTCACTTAGGTAAATGTGACAAGGTTCTGACAGTATAGAAGGGATGTATGTCCATTGTTAGAACAGAGGCTAGAATTAGAAATTAGTTCTACCCTGGTTGAAGTTGGAGAACTTCGTTGAATACCCTGGCAAAGCTTCTGGAAGCAAAGCATTTTCTGCAATTTTGAGGTAATTTGCTCTTAATATTGCCTATGCGAAATGATTGCTTCCTTCAGCTACATTTTGTCCTATAATCTGCTAATGGTAGGTTTGCAAGAGCTGTCGCTTGAATGTCTGATGGTATTGTAAGTGGTTTTCCGAGTGTTGAGCAATAGCCAAAATAGATGAAGATGGTTCCCTAAAAAGAAATATTTCAGAAGCTTAAGATATCTTGGAAGGTAAGCAAGTTTTTGTTATGCTTATCCGACTGCAATTATTTGTACAGATTAGACTTGGTCATGATTCACATGACATGACCTTAACAAAGTGTTTAAGATCATCGTCAATTAATGGGAACCCATAATTCATTTCATCTTTTTGTTCTTTTGGGTGTGTTCTTTCTAAGCCTGGACTGGGTTAAAGATAGACTCCGAAGTGCCCATTTGCGCCAATCATATGTTGAAAAAGCTTAATTGTAATGCCTTAGACTTAAGCTGAGCCAGATTAAAATACCACGCATTTATGAAAACAAAAATCATAAATATTCAAGGTTTAGAACAAACCTCAAACGGATTTTGACATGTGAAATTTTCTAATTGATCATTAACCTATATTAAATACAATAATGCGGTAGAAAAAAAGATTATATGTTTGTCTGATACATATTTAGAAAAAGAAAAAAAAGCCGTAGTCCTAACATTTCTTCTGTCAATCTCCCAACACTTTTAAGAGTTGAGCAGATATCTGTATGTTTCAAAAGGATGTAACAAGAGATTGCAGAGCCATCTTATTGCAAGAACTAAATTTGTCGAGCACACAATGTTATTACGTAGCTGACTAGGAGCAGTGCCAAAAGCATGATATGCAGAGCTTTCTCAAACACATGGAATGCACTTTCATTTCTTGTGGAAGATGAAAGACAACCAATGGTTGAAGAAACAGAGTTCGAGGAAGCCTTATCAAAGCAAGTCAACTGAATACTCCCGTTTGACGAAGCGGATGCAGTAACAGTTTGAGTGATTTTGGTTCCATCGTTGGAAACAAGAGATCAAATGCTCAGTCTCATAGTTGATCAGCGACGTTGACGCAAATAGAGAGAAAAATAGCAGAGCTCATTCTTCGCAACATTTTCTTTAACTCCTCGAGTTTGCATTCCAGCCTACATCAGCTCTCTTGTACAGCAGCTTCATGCTGTAATTGAAACTCAATCATTTTGGGAGTTCGATTTTGTGGTCTTGACGACACTTTTTTGTGTTTTTCTTTCTAAAAAAGAACCAGTAGAGCAGGAAAAAAATGGAGGAAGGAGAAAGCAGTAGAAAAATGTTTAATATGAGAAATTATGTTTACGTTTATTAATATAAATTTCAGAATAAAGTTTGGACTTTTTTTTTTCTATATCAGTATAAATTTGAGTTACGTTTTTGTGAT
>NW_019014645.1:1062484-1081094 GCF_000150535.2 Carica papaya
TAACAATTTTTTACTGTCATGACTGTTGATCATCATTGCCAAACCTCAATTGTCGTTTGAGAATGTTGATAAATAATAGCTTAAAAAATGACAATTGATAAGCAAAAATGGTAAGAAATAAAAAATTGGACTTACCCTAAAAGAACAAAGAAAGCTTTACATTTATATTAGTGTATTAAATATTACAAATTAAGGTTATATAAATATATGATAATTGGGTAGGATGCAATAAATTTTTTTTAAAAATAAAAAATATATATATTATTAATTATTACGAAGAGTGTCAACTCGTATACATCATATTTAAATACCTACAAAATTAATAATAAGATCTTTTAAAACTTTTATTGAATCAATAGATTGACCCAAAAATAAAAAAGTCAGTGTCTAGAGCCATTTACTCCTCATTGTTAGTGGCATAAGGTTTGCTCGTTTCCTACTCATGCTGATACCTCTCCAAACTCACAACTCGTCTTTAACCAAAGCCGCCATAATCCAGTTAATACCTAGAAATCTATACGGTATACTCCAAAGCTTATACACCATCGAGCACAAAAGAAACATATGATCACAAGACTCATCGGTTCTTTTACACAAATAACAAGCATTCAATATAACCTGGCTCCGTCTCATTAATTTATCCATAGTTAAGATATACTCTTTATTAGCATCCCATGCAAAAAAAGATATATGAGGCAAGACCTTGACCTTTCAAATATGTCTATATGGAAATTTGGTGTCTGTATCTTCTATCTTGACAAATGTTTGAAAGTAAAATTTGACTTAAAAATACCTCTAGAATTGAAACACCACTCAGATTTGTCATTGCTACCATCCATTGTCACAAGATATAATATAACATCGCAAGTACCTAATGGTAGGAGGGAGTCGAATAGTAGAAATGTATAAGAGTGCTAATGACTAAAATTAACATTGAAGCGGAAGAATAGAAATCCCTTACACAAAATCATTGTTCACATTACACCTGAGGCCAATGGTTGGCTATCAAAATGTGAATATACAAAACAAAGTCATTAAAATATTTACAAAAGAGTCATCAGAGCATAAGTTTTACAAAATACTCATATCTATCCTAAGGTTCCGAGAAGGGATTCAAACAAGCTTCTAGGGGCAACACATCAAGCACGTTATCGCTTTCATCATCTGGGGGCCAACGAATTGGGGGTGAGTTGCATGTAAACTAAGTAAGAAAAACAATATTGAAACTATCTTACTAAGATTTGAAAAGTGATTATGATTTTGTAAAAAATCATGAGCTTCACAATAACGTTAGACTTACCTTACAAGCTTTCCTGGATGATCATAATTTAGGTACTTAAAGAAAATTGTCTTTTTAACTTGAAAGAAACAGGTGACCAAAACATCATTGCAAAGACAACAAAAACATAGAACATATTATCAGCAGAGAAATTACATCATCTACATAATTCAAGACTAACGTAAAAATATCCTCATTACTTAACATTAATTATATCTGTCTATTCATTAAGTCTTTTACTGACTTTCGCGTGTAACCGTTGCGACACATAACTACTGAGGGAAAAAAGATTTCCAACTACCGTTATGAATGATCAGCACATTTTATTACTCCCCATTGGGGTCAGTTTATTTCCCCATTTAGGGACAATTCCATAACTTTCTGAGGTATAAATTGTGACCACAGCTTTACTTCCCCAATGTAGTCTTACATGTCATTTCGCGAGTCCACTCTCATCAAAGAAAAACTTTGATCATTCACAAAGGACGATTCATCAAAATTTATTCAGATGAGGAAGAAACATAAACCTCTCAGAGATAACGGCTTAACAGATTTTCATTCATTCTCTTTTACAAGTTCACTTTTATGACTGTCACATTTCAAATCCATCACACATTCATAGTTATTTCACATTCTGAGTCTAATGTGACTCGTCAACATTTTCGACCAAAGACCCATTATTTCCGAATTTGACCATCAGGGTGTCCTTAAAAATCAGAGTTTCTTATAACAACCTTCTTTGTCATTACCAGAGGTAGGACAAATGGTCAATCCCAGAGTTCATCATTATTTTATCATAAAGATAAATCAAGTATTTCACTAAATTACCAAGTAAGTACATATCGAAATAAATCACAAAACAAGCAGGAAGTCCTTTCTAACGATTTTAATTTACTAGAAATGTACTAAGAAATGTAAATAAAAATATTAAGAATTTCTTATTGAAATCAAGGTGATTTAGCCTTTCGGAAGAGCAGAAAAACTTCTAGAAATTCCTAAAACAAGCTTGTAAGGCTCCTACTTTTCTATTCCTTTCTCTCTTTAAAATCCCTTCACTTTCTCTCTCTAGTTTTAGTGAAGTTGGAAGAGAATGAAAATGGTGAAGAGTGGGAGAGGGAGGGGCCCTTTTAAAGAAAATTCGAGGGTTGGATTTGCGCCAGTGACAGCAATCCAAGCAGCCAAGAGATGGTCATCTAATGTAACGGACAGTCATGTTGGCTAGTAGCAAATTTGTTGCCAGCTGTCGAATAGTACACGCCTCATCGCATGCACAGTGTACAACATGGCCGTACATGGCTTGCGTGCAGGCACCCTACCACGTGCAGGTGCCTAAGCTGTGCACTTTATGCGTGGACTGCAGTTTCGCGAGTGCGGGCTACGGGAATTTTTTTCGCCTCTCGTTTCACTATCTTCAGTTTCTTTTTGAATTTCGTATTTCAAATTAAATTCTCGAAAAAATATAAAGAGAAACAAAATCATTAACAAATCTTGACATATCGAAAATTTTAAATACTAATGTGACTCAAATCACAAAACATTTATTATTTCATTTATCTCAAAAGTTTGGAGTGTTACAGATAAAGTAGTAAACAATTTTTCATATTCAAGAATCTCTCAGTCGTTAAGGTGTCTTTATATTATAACTTGCCAAACATTTTTCTCTCTCCTAACTTTTCTAAATGAATCGCTAGTTAGAATATCTTATTATTAAGTAGTGACAAAAATTTAAGGATATTGATCTCTAAGTTGTCCATCAACCAACCACGAATCCAACCATAATTTGACTTTATCACCTTTGGCAACATTCCACTTAATGTAAGCTTAGAATTTAGCTCGTTCTGTGCCAATTTTCTTCCATAAACCTTTCCTATGTGTTCTTGACATAGCTCTTCTAAACCATCTTCTCTCATCAAGACCAAATTTCGCGATAATTACCCTTCTCCATAATATGTCTTCGTTTCTCGTAAATCTCTACAACCATTTACAATGTAAAATTACATTCATCTCCTCCAAAGATTGTAACCCCAATCCATCAAGGGTATCCTCATATGCTACTAAATGGTATTTTCTCATAGTAGCCAATAAAAATACACATTAAATACCTTCTAATTTCTTGATCACACTCGCCGGAATAGTAACATATAGTAAATGTTACTCATTGTGTTTCTTATAAGTGTAAATCTCTCTCTTTTAAAAAGTAGTGCTCACTTTCATAACCATTAGGTCTTATATCCTTATATCTTTGAAGTTAGCCCCCAAAAGAACTCCCAAATACTTCATTGGCATATTAACAACCTTACCACCCATGATCCTCAACAAACTATTTGAGTCACTATCATCACCTAATCTAACCAGTTCAAATTTAGTAAGATTAATATTAGGTCCCAAAACCGTATGGAAGACCTATAATACACACTTTACTTGAGCATAACTAACTTATCCGGGTTCGCAAAAAATAAATGAACTACCTCCTTAGTGTTATCTCCTGCACTGACTTTGATGCCTCTAAATAATTCTAATTCTTTATCTCCTATCAATATGTGATTCAAAACTTCCTTTACCATATTAAAAGATAGGAGAAAGGGTCACTCCATCTAAACTCTCTGGATGCTAGTAGGAAAGATGAATCCCATTAACCATAACTGCAAAAGACATTGAGGTGATATAAAACATTATCCAAGAATAAATTACTTATAGGTATGACTTTTATCAAAGCATGTATTAAGCATTAAGTAAAGAGATGAGTATGATATTATAAAAAAAAAAATCATTTTATTATTTTTAAATTTATAGTAACCGAGGGGTACTATACTGAGGATGGTAATAATATTGATGGCAAGTATAATACCATAAAAAAATCATTATGCTTCTGTCAAGGGTCTTTTCGGGATATGTATTTGCTCCGAAGACAATACCACGATCTCTTGTTGATTACAGTAACAGGAAGGCAGAATTATATCTGACAATAAAACAAGAACAGAATCAAATAACATAAGTGTTCTATCTCTCCTATAATTGATGTTTACTAAAGGGGACTGGCCAATCAAATACACGCTGTTACAAACTGATTCTAACTTCATGCAATATCATAATACAAATCCAGTGAAATGGGGAACATATTTATGGGTAAAAGAAAAAGGAAAAAATATATGGAGAAAACCTGTAACCCCAAGAATGGATAAAAGAGTAAACACGAAAGGGAAAGAAAAAAAAAAAAAAAAAAAACCCTCACCAAAGCACAATACAATTGTGCAGAAAGAATCTCAAAATTCCGACCAACCCTGGAAACCCACTCAGATACTGCTGATCATAATTTTCTTCTCTATTGCTCCCGCCAGCCCTTGCATCTTTAATTCCTATACCTCTTAGCCTGACGTACTAATGGGTGGGCCGGCTGTAAAAATCAGGTCTACAAGTGTACAATGAACCTTCACATCTCTCACTTCCATTTGTCATAGCAAACCTGCCAGCATTGCCCCAGGATCATTCGCTGCTGCTGGGCTAGGCGGTTGGACTACTGGAGGTCCTGCTGGTGCAGGTGCTGGGACACGGGTAGCCATTGGGATTGTAATCAATTGCTCCTTAATGAAGTCCTTCAACCTGTGGAGTAAATGTCAGAAATATGCGCTAAATTTTGAAACTGAAAGCTACTTGAATGACAAATCTGTTAATTGAGGTACATACTCAAATGTCAGTGTAGGATCCCCTGAGGCAATAGTCATTCGCAGCTGGGTTCTGTCTGCAGGATCAGTCTCAATTCTAATCTGAATGTCACAGAAAAAAGTGTCAAAGTTGTAATTTCCCTCATCTTTAATTGCAATACTACATCTTAGACAACTTCAAATATTCGCACGATCAGTATATCGGCCTACCTATTTTAATGAATAAGATAGGGATAAGACTTGAGTCATGCGTTGTATATTCTAACATAATCAAACATCAAAATGATGTACGATGGGAATTAAATCGATTGCAATAACTCAATAAATGAGTTTAAACAGATTTACTTCTTACCAAACACAGCATGGCCCGTGTGCTCTCAGAATAAAAGGTTGTGCTTGCAACTAGATTATTAGGGTTTGGGTCCTAAATAGAAAAGAAGAAATAAGTACATTGATAAGCAGCATGAATTTACTAAATTAATTATAAAAAAAAAAAACAGAAAGGTGCAAGGAATAAAAATCACTTACAAGCCCGGGACAAACCATCACGCGAAGACTGTTAAACAGATTTGCCATTTCTTGAAGAGGAAGTGGTCTTACACCTCTAACCTGCATGAATCAGCAAAAAATACTATGTTAATCAGATCCAAGTCGCCCTCACATAGAGAAGAAGCAAGAAATCCTATTCACGAAAAGAAAACAACTGTTAACTTGTTAAAGATTTTTCTGTTCATTGGCTATGTGCTTGGAAATTTTTTTCTGTTCAATCCAGCACAAGGGTATGCTTGGAACTTAAAGTGGATGAGAAAAATAACTAAATGAGAAGGAGAAAAACTGATGAGAAAGGATACAATTTCCCTTTTTTCTTTTTTCTTTTTCTTTTGTTTCAATGCTAAAAAAAAAGAAAAGAAATAGGACGAAAATTATTTACCGATGTTTGTTATTCAATGAAAAATGACGGAGAATACCTAATTTTATCATTTTTTTATCTTTTTTTTGCTTTTATAGATACTGAATATTGCCAAGAAAAACCGTCTTAGTACCTCAGAATCCAGATATGTACTTGAATATTCAAAATTCCCAAAACCACACCAGAACATCCTAAAATGGTCAGCAACATACTTAGATACCAGGGATGCCCAGAACTGTGCTTGTTACATAGAACATCCAGAAAATGTGCCTAAGTTCCTGGAATTCCTAGACACAACCTGTGGTCACCAAGAATATCCCTAGAGATGCACCCAGGTGGGTGGAATGGCTAGAAAAGCATCTGGATTCTCAAAAAGCCCTAGAACCCCCTGGATACTTGAAATGGTGAGAAGCATCCCCACATACCAGAAAGCCTACCTCAACTATTCAGAATGAAGATGCTATAACCATTTTTTTTTTTTTGCGAGAATCCAGCTTAAAACTAGTTCTGAGTAAAGGCTGGATTTTGGGTAACCACTGAATAACTTAAATCACTTAAACCATACAGCCCCAAGTTAAGAAAGCTTGTAAGACCAGCTTTATTTGGCTTTTGGCGTGCTTTGAGTTGTGTTGGTCATTTCTTCAACAAGAACATCCTAACATGTTTCAAACAGTTTCTTTTTAACTTGAATTTTATTTTTGTTATTTTACTAACTTTTCAGATTTGACCACTACTTTTACCTAACCTTTTAACAACTTTGAAAATTGAAGTAATTAAAATGTTAAATTTACCAAGCACTAACTGAGCTTAAAACTGCATGATATTAAAGCTCTTAAAACTCCTTAACCTTAAAATTCGTTTGGAAAAAAGAAAAAGCAATCCAAACAGGCCCTACATCAAGGACATATAAGCAAAAGATCTAACCAATCCCATTGAACTTGGATAAGTAACACAACCCAAGTCTATAGAAAGAAACATTGATTCTCGTTTTTCTTTTTCCTTTTTTTTTCTTTCTACTGAAAATACTTCTGGAATACAATCTATGTTGCTTGGACTAAGGTAGAAGTTGCAAATATGGGTATAGATCTAACTGTCTTACTCAATAACATTTTAGACAAAGATACCAGACCTTGATTAATAGGAGTCCACATATTGGAGATAGGTACTTGGATTAGCTTGATATGAAATCAAATAAAACTAACATACAACTTTAGGAAACTATGATGGTTTTATGTACATAACAAAACACATTCTTCAACACAAAAAGATAGCACTCACATTTGTAGTAAATGAAAAAAAAATAATGATAATAATTAGTAATACATAACTAATTAATTATTCATTATACAAAAATTTATAAGTCAGACATTCAAGAATATGTATTCTCTTTCAAACTTCAACCATAAGAGCTTTCATCATCAACTTCATACTATCATATATAATAACTTCTAGTTCAAATCTTCAAGTGTTTGACGTGCACATTGTTGGACAAAATCCCATGCCCCACCAATATTGTTTCATGTCGAAGACAGGCATGGTACTAAAATTAAAGAGTCCAAGCAACATGGAATACGAGCAACTCAGATAACGTATTCTCTCAGTTGAACAGTGATTGCCTCAATGAAATTTAAACTAGAAACTGATGACAAAGCCATATTACAATGACAAGAGATGAGTATGCAAAAGATAACCAATTTCTCTTTTCACGATAAATTTGGTATTCCTGCTGAAAAAATTTAAACTAGAAGTTATTGATGATGATGAAGCCACATCAAAAGGAAAAGTCACTAGAAGGGAAAGAAAGTGATTTGCCCTAGTCAGAATACAATGCTATAATTGGGTAATCTCCAATCAACTAAGTTTTGATATAATTAGTCACTCAATCAAAATCAATCATCTATCAAAGAATCCAAATAGAGAAACTTTAACCCCTCGTTATTTAGCCATTTCCATTTGGCTTGTCCTTATATGCCAAGCTTGTTAGACCCCTCATGTGTGACAGGGCATATTAGCACATAAACGATAAAATTAATCTATCTTAACAGTTTAAACTTTTAAAATAATTTCTCACTCAACTAATTATTAACTCCACCTTCATTCCTTTTGTTCTTTCAGTGTGTGCATAAGTTCATAAAATAAGTTGTCACTCAACTAATTATTTGACTCTTGCCTTCATTTTTTTGGTTCTTTCACGGTGTGCATGTTTGCAGACGCACTGGGCAAAACAACTGATTTTTATGCAAACAGAGGCAAAAGAAACATACCACTTCTTGAAGCTTCAAAGGCGGTCCTGAAAGTGATCTCCACTGAGGAAAAAACTCCTCAGCAGAAACTGATATTGGCTGAAGAAACTTATTCAAAACAGCTGGAAGGCGAAGCTTAACATTAACCTAGCAAAAAATAATGATTACAGCAGTTAGAAATACTAGACCCTCATAGATTGCTAGTGGATAAAAAATCGGATTTTAACTATAAGTACCATATTGGTACCAAACTTGTAGGAGAAGTCTAGAACCGCTACATCCCTGCTAGGGCGGAGATTCACAACTTCAAGCGGGCATTGCACCTACAAAAGCATGGATATTAATAAAAGGAACCAATAAACAATGTGCATGTAAGTGTGTGCATGCATCGATGGATGGGTGGGTGTCTGTGTGGATAAGGAACAGGGAGTCCTAAAAGAATGTTCTAACCTGTGCTCCGAGGGGGAATTGTTTCAGGTACCAAAGAGAGCTCCATCTTTAAATGGGCAGGAGGCACCATTAAAGCCTGTACTGACACTAGAGGAGAGGTATTCTTGTTTCCCCAGAAAATCCCTATTCGACCATGGTGGCCTCGCCCTTCCGCTTTTATGCCAACCTGAGATACTCTGAACAAGGTAATCACAAAAGGGACTCATATGGAAGCTTCCTTCAAAAGCTGCAATTCTAACTAGAGAAGGCAAAGACGGGGTAAATAATGAGAGAAGAAGAGATTACCTGAATGTATGGATCTTCATACATAACACCGCTATCCTTCAAGCATAAAGCATGAAACCTCTCAGCAATATTTCCTATTGGCTGTACATGTAAATAGTGAAAGCCATGTTAAAGGTGAGTCAATAATACATTCCACAATCAGTAACAAGTGATGACTTTAGATGTTTGATGAAGGGGATAAGCCATCTTTTACATTACACTTTCAGTGCATACTAATGTGAGGAAGAAATTGATAAATTTTATGAAAGAATCATAAACCACAGAAACTCATTTTTCTGAACCCCCCACATAGATGTGATGTGAAATTGAGTGGAAAAGACCATGTCTAAAACAATAAAAATAACAAAATCATAGAAAAGACAACAAGAATTCCTTTATTTTATTCACAAGCTCGCTCCCCCACAACCCCCCACCCCCAAAAAAAAAAACACAGTGAACGTACATTTCAATATTTCGTAGAAAATAATTATTTTGAACTTTGGAAACATAAGCAAACTTACAAGAAACCTCTTTGTGAAAATAAGACGACAGAGAAAAGGATAGAAAAGGCCCCATCTTAAATAATAACCAATAACCCTATGTCTAATACAAAAGCCCTCACTGCTACCCAGCTGCACTTCGCAGTGAAAAATAGTCAAGAGCTACGCAATCATGGGCAGCCTCCATCTAACAAGGTAGGTTCGGTTTGTCTCATTATCTTTTCCACGATGATAACGGCCAAAAGCATGCACAAGTTTAGATAAAGTTGAAGGAAAACCGTCTCGAGACCTACTGACAACTTCAAAAGATGACATGCAGTAGAGAGAGATATCAGAAAATAATACCTGTACACTGCTAGTTTGCTCTCCAACAGGTACAATGGCTGTCCCATCCACAACAACGGGAGAACCTTCCAAGCCAGATATCACATTTTGCTCGGATTTGGGGGCAGCTTCAGGGGGGCCTTCAATAGCCAAGGGGCCCAACAGATCACCAAGGAGATCTGCTGGTGGTTGAGGATCTACTTTGGTCAAGGTTCCATTGGGCTGTAAATGAGCTTGGTCAGCAGAACTATTATCCTGTCAAGAATGCAAAATTGCACATGATTTTCCAATTATAAATAAAAATGCAGAACATTTATACCAAAAGGGAAACACAGGAGGAAAATTGGAGAACCACAAATTCTAGGTTCCACAGAATAAGAACTTACCGTGCCACTGTTCATGCTGGGCACTTTTACGATACTAAGCTGGTTAACTGGTAGCGCTCCATTTGCAGGGCGTTGGTCAGTTACAACCAAAGCATTTGAACTTTGCTGTTGGGCCCTCAACCTGATAGCACTCTGGTCTGCAGTATCAACTTCAGTATCTTCTGCCTTTTTAATCAATGCAGACTGTAAATTAAGAAAGATGTATATTATTACTTCCAACATACTTTTAAGCAAGCCATCAAAATCATAGTTGATGAACAGATTGGTGCCACTATATGGCTGCTCTTAAAAAAAGTTGTGAAACAGATAGACATGCCTGACGCTCAGGGAATTTGGGCATTTCAGCCAATATATCCATTAGAGCAGCACCTTTTCTACTCAATGCAAAATATTCAACAGCTCTTTGCTGAATCTCTGCATCAATGCAACTCTCATATCTGAAAGAAAGAATAACAAGCACTTAACAAAATCAGATGATTCAGCAGTAAATGAATCTATAAAGACCACGATGATGTAAACAATGGATAGGTTTTAAATTAGGGGGGATCTCACTTGTTAAATATTGCCCAGATCAGATTCTGTAGTTCTGGATCTGGGGGTTGAGAGTGCATTAAGATCTTAGCATAAGTTGAAAGAAGAATAGGAATGGTTGATGTCCTGCAAATGAATTCTGGATAAGATACACCAAAATCAATGCTGGGAATATTTTAAGAACGGGCGCAATGGTAAGTTATCTTACGATACAGTAGGAAGTTTTTCATGTATGATGTTAAAGATTTCCTTAGGACTACAGCCAGGCCGTCTTGCTAGAAGGTGGCTATACTCTCCAAGGATGTAAGCACTGACCTGTTACCATATATCATAACTATATTAGAGTTATAATTCTTATGCAAATACTATATTAAGTAACAAATTATTATGAATTAAGTAAATAATTAGACATCATCAACACAATTGGCACAAGAAAAACAGATAAAAAGGCATTTGATAACATCTTTGGTACTTTCTTATCACAAAGCAGAGTCAATAATATGCCAAATCTCCACTAATATGAGAAATGCAAGTGTTTTATTTCAAAAAAAAAGAGAGAAATGCAAGTGTACAATGTCCCTAATATAAAACCATAAAGTTCATGTCTGGAAGACAATCAAGTACAGTAAGTATCAGAACAAACTCTCCACAGTTTGGCTGCAAAATTAAATGTTAAATCTAACAGTCACCCTATGAAAGGTTGCAACCTTGATGCAAATTTACATGTGTTCTTCACCACACTGTTGCGTTGATGTCAAAGTAGAAAAAGATATGTTTTCTGATTGTTGCATTAAGTTGCTCATATTTTTAATTCAATCAATTTAGTCAACAGTTTTACAAGACAAATAAAATAATACCGTAAGATGACAAAATTAATTAACGACATTGCCTTTGCTCAGAAGTACTTCGTAAATTTTTAACCGTTATTGCTTCTAAATGCACAATAAAGTCACTGATTTTTCTCTTGTAGCCCTTATGAAGCCATTAGACACATCCTATAATTGATGGGGTGAATTCATGTAATGAAAAATACAATGAACAACTTGATACAATGATAAAGAAATAAGGAGTTTTTATGATACTATCTGAAAAAGTTTTCCACATCCAGATACACAATAGCTTTTCAAATGCAGCTAGATCTTGCATGGTGAGAAAATTGCATATGCGCACCTTGACCATTGTCTCATGTATGGCAGGCTTGTCCATATATTCTCTTGCTTTTGCTGCTGCATAAGGCTGATCAACAACATAAAGTTTCAGAAAGAAGAATAAAGTACATTAGTAACAAGGTGTAAAAAGGCTCTAACGAGCATTTGATCACCTGTAGGTCATCATTGTTCATGACAAACTGCACTACTCGAAACCATATGTCATCACTAACAAAATCTCCTGCCTTGTCAATCAACTGAAGGATAACATCTACATACCTGAAAAATATTGAAAAGGTTCCAACATTAAAATGCAAAGGACGACATATGGTTGACATTTCGATGCCCAACAAAATACAAAACATTTAAAAATGTTATATGCATAGGATTAGTAACCTACAACATTTAACATGATTTTGACAATATAGAGGCAAGTACTTAAAAAGGAAGGAAAATTAAACCCCATAAAGGCTTTTCTCTTCCTGAATCTCAATAAATAACATGAGTGCATAAGGGCCCTCTATCGAATTACTGGCTCATCCAATCCATCCATGCAAGATAATTAAGTAGTGACATTGTAAGAAGAGAAAAGCCCATCTCATTGTAACTGCAACAAACAGCTAAATAATCAAAACTGACACATCAATCTTCTCTCAACCTCCCATAAATATGACTCAAACAATGGAAGCTATGTTTTCATATTTTTCTTATTAGAAAAGAACAACGAAAGCTTCAAGAAATCGGTTAAAAATAAATATATATTTGAAAAAAATTCGATTGCTACTTCTGATTTTCTTTTAGCTTATGCATGAATCATTTTGCTGAATTGTCCCTGAATTCTCCAATTCTTGCATTCGGAAATTGTTCTTACCATGAAAGATCAGGAGCAAACTTCTCTGCAAGAATTGCAGCTTTTAGTGAGAGTTCCTCCCGCATTGCAAAGTCGGCAGTACTAAGATACTGAAACATATGAAATTTAGTGGCATGCTACTTATCTTCAAACCTTTCAGTGTACTAATACAGAACTAAAATAAAATTTGATCACTAAGCAAAGATTGGTAACGGGTATTCACGACATTTTATACCTGCAATATTTCTTCAACTATGTCCTTAGCGTTTGAAACATCACACATACCATAAAGCAAGTCAAGGGCACGCCTTCTAATGCTGTGGGGAACACATTGATGTTAGAAAAAGAGACTCAACCTTAAGAAAATGTTACTTGAGCGACAAAACTGCAAAAATCAAATCCTTAAAAAGCACTAAACAATATCAAGTGAAAGTTAGGAGAATAGGTTTTGTATCATTTGATTACATGTCCCAGAAAAATAACCATTATAATCACTGAGATTACTTAGATCATCGGCCATTTCCAAGAGAGAAGCATGTCAACATAATCTCATTTGAGAAAGAAGAAAAGAGGTATTCACGTATGCACAATTTAAGAGCATCAAGACATCTAACATTTTCCGCAAGAAACTAGAAACTAGAAAAGTAGGATGGAGATTTTGATGCCAAAATGTAACCTGATATCAGGATCCTTCAGTGACGTGATGATCTGAGCCTGATGTCTTTTAATAATATCTTGAACATCTGTTACCATCAACATTCGAGTCATATTCTCCTGCACCCATGCATTAGCTATATAACATCAAAATTGCTGAAATGGAAAGCAACCAGATATGCACTGTTTAAGTTCAAGAAAAAAGAAGCCCAAGTTTGAACTTCTTTGGCCAAAGGTTCCTCAAGAAGATCAAGTAGAAAATTCAAAAAGATAAAATGTTCTGTTTCAAAAACTTACCAAGCCAAGATATCTAATATTTGGTTCCCTCACTGCAATAAACTTTCCTAGAAGGGCAACACACTGAGACATCATCTCCTTTTCAGCATCAAGATGCATGACCTAAAAAGGATAATCAATGACAAATAAGGTTATAACAAAGCACGTAGAAGCTCAGCCATATCTAAGCTTAATATGCCAACATAGATTATAGCAACAGCCAACTGACTTTCCAGAGGCATCCACAATGAAGAGATTTTTTTTTTTGTCCAAGCATGATGTGTCATAGTCCACATGCACGTGAAACTAGAATGAAGCATCATCATTCACAAAAACTCCTGCTTACAACAGATACTGCCTTTTATCTTTTTGATATTTTTGAGAAGCATAATGCTCACATGAATATGATCATTACCGTTGCCCATTTTACATAAGTATTCTAACATTTATTTCTGAAACATAATGCTTAATTGTTTCCCCCATGCATTTCATGTAACTCTTGAGTAAATAGTATTACTTTGAAAAATTGGATGATATTGAGGGAAGAAAAAGATTCATGTTTACAAGAAACATGTTTGAGATCTAGAATTGATTCAGTTCTACATCTGCGTAAGACAATAAATGGACACAAGTAACCCTAGATATATTTAGAGATTTAGCCTTGTCTTAGATTATTCTTTTGTCAGAACCAAGTCAAGTGTTACCAGGGGAGTTGGATTGATTTGCTTACCCTAACTGATCTGAGATTAACACAGTGGTTTATCTGTCCCGTCTCGAAAGATTTAAAACCTATTTGGCTAACAGATTCAAAATGGGGATGCAATGTAATGTTATCTATTAGACACTCTTATTGCCATGTTTGGTTCCCTGAATTGCAATTCCAATAGAATTGTGATTACAGCAACTGTTGTAATTGTTATTCAAGCATAGGGGTCATAAATAATGACTACAGCCACCTCAAAATTATCACTTTCTTATTTTGAGTCAATTATACCTTCAATTTACACTATTCTATATCTAATATACCCTAACTTCAACAAATAAATTAAAATTAAAATCTTATTAAAGATACACTTCTCCTCTTCTCTTTTATGTCTCTGGCTTTTATTTTCTTCCATAAAAACTCTCTTCCACAATTTCCAGTTCTACACCTCAAATAACTCTGCTTAGAGAGAAGATGCAAGGTTCTTGTTTGGAATTGACAAATTCTTATGTATTTAAACTATTTCTTAAGTTATGTGGGGAACAAATTCATATTACCTAGATTGTTTCAAAATTTATACAAAGTTAATTAACTTTTATCTGGTATTAGAGAAATATTTGATAATTAGTTTTTATGCAATCTCAATCAATAATCTAATTGTGAAAGTGTAACAAAATCTATTTTTATCCGAAAAACAATAAAAGGGTATTCTAGTCATTTAAAACTAATTAAGATTTATTCCATCCACATTTACAACCAAATCAAATATAGCAAATAAGGTTGTAATAAGTTATTCCCAGTTGCAAACTAAACAATATAATATAATCGCAATGTCATTACAACCTTATTCATTATCATGAAATAACTATTATATTACAATATTGTTCAATCTAACAGCCCAAACAAACTGTTAATCGCATGACCCACATGAACAGACACATTCAAACAAGCATATGCATGCACATAGAATACAACTTTACAACTTTTTTTTTTTAGTAAAATAATTGAATTGGATAATGACTATCCTAAAAGACTAACCAGTAGCAAATGCTCCAACTTTATTATTTACAAACTCTATCCTCACATACAGGCAGGATACCAAGATCAGCACAAAAATGCAAATCAACCCAGGTCCAAAACATACAGAGTAAAGGACTTTGCAAAAAGACCCAGTGTCAGCAAAAAACCGGTGAATAATAATAAGCATAATTCTCAAAGTTTGACCTCAAAGCCTCTCCTCTAACAATATGAAATAATTGAGTTGAATTAGTCAACCTAAAAGCGTAACTTTAAAAAAAAAAGTTCACTCTATTATTTTATATATTATTAACGCTTCAACTAAAATTTTAATATAATTATAAGGTAAAAACTTATTTAGGAATATTTTTTTAAAAATAAAAGTAAGAATTATATTAACAGACACCAAAGGGGAGTCAACCTGTATACAAATTATTTACAAACCTAGGAATATATAGTTTTTTCAATGGAATGCACCTGGAATAGAATAACTATTTAAAAGAAATAAAATGTTACAATCGAATTGCATTAATATTAAGATGCCTGGTTCGTAATTACTAATGCTTCATTATAATGTCATTACTATATTTAGTTCGATAGAACTAAAAGTTACAATAAAACTATAACAAACTGAAAATGACTATTATGCCTCTCATTATTATATTTGTTTAAACATATAACTAATAAATTTATATAATTTATTAGTACATAAACTTCAATTTTATATAATTGTCTTAATTATTAAAATTATAAAGTATCATATAAAACAAACTGATATTTATGAATTGTAATGTTGATGAGGTATCATTGTCCTAAAGCCTGCAGGTAAAATGACCGGATCAGATCCTAAATTGGCCATCTTCTGATTCATGATCCCAACTTATGAATCAAGACTAGAGCTTCTTCTGAAATTGCAATTCTAAGTACTCCTAACTCAACCTACCAAACGATATAATAAGATCTTTTCCTATAATCATTATATTCTCAGGATAATCATACCCTTTTACAGGAAACTTAAGATGCTGTTAACAGATGACAGTTTAATCATATCATGTTACATAATTCTTTTAGTTAACATTGTATTAAATTTTCTTTTCAAATAACCATTGTATCAAATTATTTATTTGTATAAAACTAGTTATTTCAATCCAACATAATCCATTTCTTTTTTTTTTTTGAAAGACCAACATGATCCACTTCACTCATCTAAAAGTTGAGGGACACAGGTCATTTCATATTAACTCTTGTGTTTTAGTATCATCTTTTGGTTCTGGGTTTTGACTTCTGACATGATTAACAAAATGGGCTGTGCTTTATTTCATTTATTCTTGTTGTTTTTGGATGAAAAATCACAAAATACCCATCACTTGACTCAACTTACCTATACGCACAAATTGACACCATTTGTCTGTACATGCATCTCTGCATGAGAGAGAGAGAGGGGGAGGGGGGGAGAGTAGAGACTTTCACATAGTTAAAAGCTTATATGGGCAGCAGACTTACAAGAGCAAGAGCTTCAAAGAGAACAGCATGTGATGCATTGTTCTTATTTACATTTTTCACAACATCAGTTCCCATTAATATTCGCTGCAATACCTGAAGTCACCAATTCAATATATCATTAAAAACAGATATCTATAAAGTTTATAGGCAAGTCTTTCAGAAAGAGAGGAACCTCAAACAACGATCTTCTGGTGTTTGGATCTTCAATTGTTGGGAAATACTGAAGCGCCCTCATTGTTTTAACCTGTGATTACGAAATAATTATCAGCATCAAAAGGAATTAAAATGCATATTAATTGCTTAAAGAAAAAATTAATTCTTTCCAAGAGATCTTTTGAAAAAACATTTCTTTCCAAAAAGGATCAAAACCTAATATTAAACATAAACTAAACCTCAATCTGTAGGTATTAATCCCTACGGCTATGCTTGGGAAAGTGAATCCTACAAAATTTATGCATTCGCTATCACATTCTAAAAATAAAAATGTGGATCTGCAGATGCAATTACACTTCCCTGTGGAACACCACCATAGTAATTATACAAGGAAAAAGAAGAAAGAAGGAATCCTAAAACATAAAGACTACAGAGGACGTTTCAAAAAGAGAACCAAGGTACGGGTACACAGACCTGAAGCCACGGAGATGGAATACCATAGTAAGTATATTCTTGTGGAACATCTTGGTTTCTAGCAAGGCGTTCCAATATTTTGACACATTTTGGAAGACAGCTCCAATATGCCTCGTGGTTATTTGATACCAAAGCAACAAGAAGGCTCATAGAAGATGTCAAAACACCAAGATCACGCTCATCCAAAAGCTGAGCCATTCGGTCCGCCCTAAGATACATGATAACAATTTTAAAATCAGAGATGTGTCACTGTTACAAATTGCTAGGTGTTTCGAGAATATTTGTAAACCCATACCAGCCATCTACATTGACAACATCAGGATTTTTCCTATACAGTCGCAGCAGACATAGTGCAGCCTTTTTTCGGACAAGTGGTCTGCAACTACTTGATATCTAAAACAAAAGGACAGGTTAGTATTAGTTTTACCAATCTTTTCCTACTAATGCACATTAAACATTACAACTATCTAGTGTTCCTCACAAGTAGTTTTTGAACATCAGGCGCCAGAGATTCGGCAAATTCTCTCCCACCAATATTCCCAACCTATGAGAGAACACATGAAATTTTGTAGCTCAGAACCCAAGCATAAGGAAAGGAACCGAAGCAGGAAATATTAATTCACTACGGAATGATATTGCAGGGCAAAAAAATCATCAGCACAGCATGAGCTTCAAAAGAAAATTTTTAATAGAACCAAACAGAGTTTAAAAAGAGCATTTTGCAAAAATCCACAACAAGGAAAACACAAACATGGTTTTCGGACGCAGAAAAAGAATTATTTTTCATCTACCACAATTACATATATAACATACCATAGTCAATGCCAGGCACTGGAAAGTTTCATTTCGACCAATGATGTCATTGCGGACTGTGTTTATTGCTAGTCTTAGAAAATCATGGTTTTCATTGAGCAAACAAGCTGTGACAATGTAGCCAACCTGCAGACAGTGGTGCAAAATAGAAAAATATTAAGCAATATTAATTTAGGAAATAGAGAACTTTAACACAATAGTCAAAGAACAATTAACAAAGAACCAAATAAAGATCTCAGATCCCAATAGTAACTGAATATCTTAATAGCATTCATATAAAATTGTATAAAATTGTAAAAGCCTGAATAACAACTAAGTTAGTGTATCCTATTTATGGACCCCAAGCATATATGTCTAAATAACAGCTAAGCTAGGTACCTTCTTTATAGATACTGAACATAACTAAAGATATGTCTACCAAAGAAATGAGCTAATTAATTGAATAACCTCTAATAGAATGTAACTAAATA
>NW_019014645.1:1107450-1122742 GCF_000150535.2 Carica papaya
GTTATCTATGCATCTTCCCAAATTGGCAGATTTGGCAAATCCAGTTTTCTCTTATGATTTCAGGGAGACATGGACTCAATTTTAATGAGTTCATCTTCTTGAGGGCTTCAAGATGCACATATCTAAATCTTCAATGCCATAGAGTGGTATCGTTTTAAACAGTGCACCTTAGTTTTTCTTCAGCTCTTGCAGCTTCAAGGTGAAGCTTCTGTTGATCATTGGAATGTTTGCAATTTCATACCCACTTGAGTATTTTATAGAGATTGAATTTTTCTTGAAGACCACAGTGTATCCCCCTTCTGATTATTTGGCTCACACTTAACAGATTTTGTCTCAGGCCAGGCACATACAGGACGTTAGGTATGACATTTTTTCCTTGTTTCGTGGTTACTGGGATGCTTCTTTTTTCCTTTTGTTCTTAATGCCTTTCCATCACCTAGAGTTATGTTGAGTTTTGTATCCTTGTTAAGATCAGAAAATATTCTTTCGTTTTTGCACATGTGGCTTGTACAGTGACTGTCAATTATCCAGTGAGTGTCAGCTTCTTCTGGTTGCTCACTGAGTGCCATAAACTTATGCTCTTCTCCTTCAGTTTCTTCGGTATAATTTACTTCTTGTTGAGACTGATTTTGAGTAGAAGAAGCAACTGTGTTCCCTTCATTTTTTTCCATTGGCACACATTTTCGACGTGTCCTCCCTTCTTGCAGTAATTACACTTGATCGGGTTCTTCCCTTTATACCAGTAGTCTTGTTCTAGGTGTTATTACGAGCACATATTCTGCAGTTTGGTAATCCCGTTTGCTGCTTATTGTTGTGCTTGTTTGAATTTTGTGTTGATCCTGTGACTTGATCATCTTGATTTCTTCTTCCTCCTCTTCTTTTACCTTGATTTTTACTTCTGTTTTGTGTAGCTATTAGTGCTCCTTTGATGGAGTTTGTTTCTCTCAAGGTTGTCCTGTGCTCCAATGTTTGCAGCTTGCCTAATAGTTCTGCAACCGAGAGAGTTCTAAGATTGCATGTTTCTTCTATCGCTGAGATTTTGGCCTCGAATCTGGCAGGGAGACTCACCAACATTTTTTTAACTACTCTTTTGTCTTCGAAGTTTTTTCCGAGCAATCTGATCTTGTTTACAGTATTAAGAAGTTTTGAGGCATACTCCTTTACGGTTTCTGCCTCTACCATCTTTAGTGTTTCAAATTGCTTTCTTAGGTTCAGAATCTTCACCATCTTGATTCTTTCATCACCTTCAAACTCCTCTTTCAACTTGTCCCATACTTGCTTTGGGTTTCTCAAGTTTATTATTCTGGAGAAGACCGAATTTGATATTGCCGCATGGAAACAAGACAGAGCCTAAGGTTTCTTAGAGAAATCTTCTTCATACCTCTTTAGTTGGTTTACTGTTGCATCATCTTTCAATGATGCTGGTTCTGCATCGTCTTCCACGACCTTCCATAGGCTGTGGGCTTGCAGGTACGTCTCCATTTTTATCGCCCATACGTGATAATTTTCTCCCGTAAATAGAGGAGGATTTAGTGTGCCAGTCGGGTTTATTTCTTCTCACAGATCCCTTAAGATCATATAGCTCTGATACCACTTGTAGATTTTAAATCAAACCAATCATAATTTTTGCTGTAATTTTAAAGAGAGAATTTAGAGAAAGAGAGAGAGGGCAAGAAAACAGAGTATGCTTATGCATGCTCCTATGTTTTCTAGCTTCTTTTAAACTTAGAGAATTTTGAGAAGAAAAAACTTAGTTTTTTATTGATTGATTTGAAGTGATATTTATACACAAAATTAAATTAGAGTCCTACTTAAAAATATAATTCGAATTCTAACCAAAAACAAACTTTAAACACAAAATTTAACGTAATCTTAAACCGTATGCATGTTGGTGTTCTTTATGCATTCTACCACCTCTCTGTATTTAGAGTTTTATTTCGAGTAGATTTCTATTTTAACTGAAATTCTTACGTCGAACACTAAGTATGTCCTTGGCATTGATGGTAAGTACAAAAAGGGCGACTGGAGAAGCTTGATGACGAAGTAGAAGGCTGGATCATGCTGGGGCTCACGTCACATGACTGCGCGGCAAACCCAAGTGGAGTCCAATTTTTCTGGGTCTGCACAACAAGCCTATGGCCTTCTTTTGAGTCATTATAACATATACCTATTCCATATCAGGTATAGGCTCCATATTTATAATCTGAGTGCGAAGAGTGCCATATGATTCATTTAGCCCCATTAGGAATTGATAAGTTATGAGATTATCAAATCATGCTGTCGAAATTCTGTCACAATTACATGACTTCAAAGGAGAGATCCTCCCACATGCCTAGGAACTTAGTATAATAAGATATGACAGACACACCTGCCTATTTAATGACATTAAGATCAAACAACTAATTTGGGTCCATTTTTGACAGAATAACGAGTTTTGAGGCAATTCGACATTGTCTTAACATTGGTAAGACGAGAGATAATGGTAGGATATGGTCATCTAGAGAATTAGCTAACCAAGTGCAAAATATAGAATTAACAACATCCCAAATGACAAACTGAGGATCAACTTTTATGGCTTAGGTATAGTTACATCGATGAATCCTATTTTCATCTTGCAATTTTATTTGAGTCAAAACCATACTTGGGTTAGAGGAGGAGGGGTGCATGAAGTATGATGAGGTGGGATCTTTAAACATGGTTTTGTGATGTAGATGGTAGTCGTAAAGAAGATGCGGTGCGGGAATAGCAGTGGCTCTGGGCTATACGTTTGGATAAATGAGAGAATTTTTGAGCATCCAGACATCTAGGATGCGGTGCGGGAGTTTTTGGTTTGCAGAAGAGACATATACAATGTGAAGAGAGTGAGAGAATTTTGAAAAAGACATTGATTTCGTTTGAGCTGCAAAGTGGCTCTGATACCATGATAAATGTTGGCTGTGAATTTCATTCTTAACATTAGTTTTTGAAAGACTATATATAGCCAAATTACAGGAGTTTGAGTTTTACATTGATACAAGAAGTTGAGTTTTAACAAATAATGCTTATCATTTACAAGATATGAGCAATATATATATATATATATATATATATGCCAATCCTTATATTGATCCTTATACTTAATAATTAACATTATACATAGAGAAAATCAAGCAGATGTAAGGAAATGAGCCCAAGATTTTGAGAGAGGAAGACTGAGAATAGTACATAGAAAAAGAGGAATCATTGTTGAAGGTGAAACATTTACTTAGGAAATTCAATAAGGACAAGAGATTTGCCCATAGGGACAATGTGGGGATTTACAGCTGCTGATTCAGTGACGGCTAATCGGATAATAGAAACAGTGTCGATTTCAATTTCTGGTAGGATCCTGATGCGCGCCATGATCTAAGACATGGTTAAGGTTAAGTTAATTTTATTTTATTTATTAATTTAAATTTTTAGTTAATTATAATAAAAATATAATATCATATTAGCTTACATTTGTTATACAAATATGTATATATATATATATATTTACAATTTATGAGATTTATATTAATATTTTTTGTGTTTGAGGAGAAAGAAAATAAAAAAAAGTGAGAAGATGTTGAAAAAAAGAAACAAAATGATTTTATTATTTTTTTATTTCTTAAAATGAATCTATTATTTAAAAACTTTTGTTACTTAGATCTCATATCAAAAGATACATGATATCTGACGTAGAAAATTAATTAATTAAATAACGTTACATGTTTAAATTGGTGATATATGTTATTATTATTAACGATATTAATAATTATTGACCATGAGAGATTGATTCAAAAATTTTTTAAAAGTACAAAACTAATTTAATATAAAATCAAAGCATGAATTAAGTAGACAAAAAAACACAATGACAAAAAATTTATTTAGGTACCTTCAAAAAAAAAAAAAATCGAACTATACATGTAATATTACTGACCTTAAAGTATTATTAGAACATTTTATTTAAAAAAATAAAAAATATATTTTCTTTTCAATATTTTAAATTATTTATCTTAGTCATAAATTTGCTTCATGAATAACAAATATTATTCATTATTCATTACTATACACGAGATCTAATTCTATGTGAATATCATGCACATGCACATGCACAACTAAAATTGTTGGTTTGATCCATGTTTATTGTTCTTCAAATATATATGAATACATCTTTAACTTTTTTCTAATATTTTTTTTAAGAGAAGAAATATATTTTATTAATGAATCTATAATATGAAACCAAATAAGAGTGGCAAGATAAATTAATAAACTTATCACACTAAAATACAATACTTCAGGAGTAAATAATTACATATTATCATCACAAATTAAAAAATATTTAATATGATTTATTCATATAAATTATCAAAATATACAATAATTACAATAAATTCATGTTTAAGTTAAAAACACATGGGCATATTTAGTCATTCTAATATCATTTATGTAATATTTTAAAAAAACATTCATTCAGCAAATATTTATTAAGATAAATATGTTAGATTTTTTCTAACATGTGGGCTTAATGTGGGTTTAAGTATGAGTTTGTAATGTACAAATAACATTTTTATAATATTCTCATTTTATGATGGGCGAAATAGGAATTGTAAAAGTTTGTCGATATAAAATGTAGTTATGGTTTCCGAATCACAAGATCACCATTTTATTTTTCTGAAATTCTGTTAGCAGAAAAAATTAGCTTTTGAGGCATCATGTTGTTTTGGAAGATTATATCACCGGAGATAAATATTTCTTCTGCGATAGATCTATGTATACTTCCGTTTATCTTTTTTCATTGATTTAGTACGACATTATATGTTTAGCACATATAAGCAGCCGTTAAAAGCTTGAGGAAGAAGGAGAGAAAAAAAAAAGATTTAGGTTTATTGGATTTTCTTTTTAAGTTTTTTTTTTAAATTAAGTTATGTGGGCTTGGTCCACAAGAATGAAAGAAAAGGAAGAAAAGAAGGAAAGAGAAAAAAGGGAAAGGCCCAGACCAACTGGTCCAGGACCCAATCGAGTGTTGACCCGATCCAGTCAATAATTGACCCGACCCAGTCAACGAGCAACCGATCAACAGTCAACGTTGACTTTGATCGGTCAACGTTAAACCTTTTAACAAAAAATAAAAGAATTTTTTAAATTTATTTTTAGTTATTTTGTGGTTGATTTTCTTCCTAATTCAGTTTAAATTTGATCTTAATTTTGAATTTTAATATTAGTATGTACATATACATATTGAAATAAATTAATTTACAGAATATGTCACCAAAGTGACATTTCTTGTAGACAATTTATTTATTTTATAATATAAACAGTTGTATGAGTGTATTTATGTGAATGTTAATTAATCCAAATAAAGGTTAATAGTTAACATTATTACATTTTATTTTTTGTGGTAATGAATATGTGACAGTTATTCAGTATAATATGTGAACTTTAAATTGGCTCAAGAAAAGTTAATTGTTTGATGTGTTTCTATTGTCTATATTTAATTACTGTTATAGAGTACCACTTATAAGTTAATATTCTATTCAAATATGTTAATAGAGTGTTGGGTATCTTGAGATGAGAATATACCTTTATTTAAAATTCATTATTAAATTTTTAATTTACAATTTTATGTGAGTATTAATTAATTTATTTTCTGTATTTTCTCTATTAAGCTTCCTTTTCTACTAGAAGTATCACCGCGAATATTGATTACGTCCCAATATTGAAAGACACAGACCTTTGTATACTTTTGTCGACTCTTGTTTTTATGAAATATAATGGAGAAAGAAATATAAAAGAGTACATAAAAGAGATGTCTGATATTCAAGCTAAGTTTGGAGAACTTAGTCTAGATATATAAGAAGAAATGTTGGTGTATATTGTTTTGATCTATTTTCCTCCACAATTTAATAATTTTAAGGAGACATACTACGGCCAGCAAGAATCATGAACTCTCAATGAGTTAATTTCATGTTGTGTTGAGGAAGAGGAAAAGCTAAAGTCTGATCACACAAAAAGTGCTTAGTTAGCTGTGGTATCAAAGACTAAGAAGAATAAGAAAAAGAAAACAGCAAAAGATGTTACAGTTCCAATGAAATAGAAAAAACAACAAAAGGTTAAGAAAGAAAGTGTATGTTTCTTCTGTAGAGCTCTGAGGCACCAGAAGAAGCAATGCACTAATTATTATGCGTGACACGCAAAGAAAAGTTTGCTTCTTAACTTTGTTTATTTTGAGGTTAATTTAATTTTTGTATCTACACACACCTAGTGGATAGATTCTAGTGCCACATCTCACATAAGTGTGTTTATATAGGTTTGCCTCCATTGCCGCAAGCCAAGTGATGATGCCAAATTCATTTATGTGGGCGATGGCAAACTAGTCGAGGTGGAAGCAATTAGCAAGTTTAGATTTTTATCAAGGACTAAATTTTATTTGGATTTAGAAGAGACTTATATTATACCATCATTTAGACGAAATATGATTTCTATTTCTGTATTGGACAAATTTGGTTATTCATGTTCATTTGGAAATGAAAAATTTAGTTTTTTTCTTAAAAATCTGGTTGGTTCTGGTTCTTTATCAGTGCATGATAATATTTATTTGCTTGATATAATTGATTCTTATAATGAATTATTACATGTTGTTGCAAGAGGTGTAAAGAGAAAATTAACCAAGGAGAATTCTGTTTCATTTTGGCACAAGAGATTAGGTCATATCTCTCAAAGGAGAATTAAAAAAGTTGTATCAGATGAAATTCTAGATCCTCTTAATTTTATAGATTTTGACATTTGTTTATTGTATCAAGGAAAAACAAATAAATATTAAGAGATTAGGTACCAACAGAGCTATGAACGTATTAGAACTAATTCATATAGATATTTGTGGATCGTTCCCTATGACTTCTTGGAGTAGTCCAATATTTCATAACGTTCATAGATGATTATTTTAGATATGGTTACCTATATCTCATTCATGATAAATCCCAGTTCTTGGATATGTTTAAGAGTTTTAAAGTAGAAGTTGAGAACCAACTCAATAAAAGGATTAAGACTACTAGATCTGGTCATAATGGTGAATACTATGGTAGATTTAACGAATTAAGTGAATAGCACCCATGGCTGTTTGCTCGATTCCCAAAGGAATGAGGTATTATCCCATAGTACACTATGTCAAGTTCTCCTAGCATGAATGATATTGCTGAAAGATGAAACATAACACTTAAGAATATGGTGAAGAGTATGATTAATCATTTTACCTTACTTGAATCACTTTAGGGAGAAACACTAAAGACAGTAACATAGTTACTCAATAAAATTTCAACTAAAGAAAATACAAAGACCCTTTATAAGAGTTGAATGAGCAAAAAGACTAGTTTGAGACATTTGCACATTTAGAGATGCTCAACTGAGGCTAGGCCTTATATGCCATAAGAAAAGAAACTGTACTCCAGAACTGTTAGTTACTATTTTGTTAGTTATTCTGAGCGATCCAGGGGCTACAAGTTTTGTGATCCCACTGCTAAGATAATTTTTGTGACCGAAAATGCTCAGTTCTTTGAGGATTCTTAGTTTGCGTGGGGAGAAAGAGTTTGAGACCTTGTCTTTGAAAATGAATCCTATTCCCTCAGTTGCTCTTGACAATGATCAGGGTCAGATTTTTATACCTAACATTATTAAAGAAATAACTCCATATCAAGACTCCCATTTTTGTTCAGAAAATTATTTTTGAAACACAAACTGCACACCCTCAAGAACTTATACCATTAAGGAGTCCATTAGAGAGAGGAACAGTGCAATTTTAGATGATTATATTGTATATTTTTAAGAATATAAGTTTGAGATTGGTATAATGGAAGATGATCCTATCAGTTTTCATTAAGTTATGAAAAGTTCTAACTTTCAAAAGTAGATTGATACTATGAATGAAGAGATAAAGTCCATTAAGGATAATGACATTTGGGATCTTGTCCCATTGCTTGAGGATGCGAAATCCATTGGTTGCAAATAGATATTTAAGACCAAGAGAGATTCGAAAGGTAATATGAAGAGGTACAAAACCAGTCTTATTGCTAAAGACTTTACACAAAAAAATGCATCGATTATAAAGAGACTTTCTCTCTGATTTCGTCGAAAGACTCTTTCAGGATTATAATGGCTTTAGTGATACATTTTGATCTTAAGTTACATTAGATGGATGTTAAGACAACGTTTCTCAATGGTGATATTGATGAAACGATTTATATGGTGCAACAAGAAAACTTTGTATACGGAGATGCACAACAAATGATTTGCAAACTAAAGAAATCCATCTATGGACTTAAATAGGCTTTCCGTCAAAGGGTATTACAAATTTTATTAGGTCGTTATCTCATTTAGTTTTGAGATGAATTTAGTAAAAGATTGTGTATATCACAAATTTAGTGGGAGTAAGTATATTTTTTTGGTTTTATATGTTGATGACATACTGTTTGCCGGTAGCAATATAAGCTTATTGCACGAAATCAAGAGATTTTTGATAAAAAAATTTGATGTAAAAGATCTTGAGAATGCTTCTTTTGTATTAGGAATCCAAATATATCGGGATCACTCTCGGGGTATTTTTCGATTATCACAAAAAAATTATATCGAAAAAGTTCTTAAAAGGTTTGACATGCAGATTCGTAAATAAGGTGACTTCCATGTATATAAAGGAGACAAGTTTACTCTAAGTCAATATCCCAATAATGATCTAGAGACTACGGAGATGCAAAATATTTTTTTATGCTTCAACTGTTGGGAGTCTTATGTATGCACAAATTTGTACACATCTGAATATTGCGTACATTATTGGAATGTTAGGTAGATATTTAAGCAATTCAGGTGTGGATCATTAGAAAGCAGCTAAACGTGTCATATGGTATCTACAGAGAACAAAAGGTTATATGCTCACACACAAGAGATTAGATTAGTTAGAGATCATTGATTATTTTGATTTTGATTTCGTCGGATGTCAAGACAGCAGAAAATATACATCAGACTATATCTACTTGCTTGTTGGGGGAGCTATTTCCTAGAAGAGTGCTAAGTAAATACTTGTAGCGTATTCTATTATGGGAACAAAGTTTGTAGCTTGTTATGAGACATCCAATAATGGAATATGACTGCAAAATTTTATCATTGGGCTGCATATTATTGATGACATAGAAAGACCATTAAAGTTATTTTGTGGCAATAAGTCAGCAGTTATATATTTCAGTTAAGAGCTCGACAAAGTTAAAACATATAGATAACATGTTTTTCGTTGTTAAAAAAAGCGTTCAGAGTAAATAAATATCGATAAAGTACATTAGAACAAACTCCATGTAATGAAGACTGCTTTGATCCTATGCCATTATGATCGATGAACTGGATTATTTGGTGATACATTCAGGTATTGATATCACAGTTCTGAGTACTCCTATGGTTATTTAACGCATAGTTAAGGTGTCACATAAAGCCCAAGTAGGAGATTATTGAATTTTTTCTGACATGTGGGTTTAATGTGGGTCTTGTTATGCGTATCAAGCTATCAATTTAATGGACTCGTTTAAAAGTGATAAAAAACGGTTAAACAGTATTGAGTTTTAATGCATCAGATTTACGTATGAGCTTGTAATGTACAGATACTATTTTTATAATATCTTATTTTATGATGGGTAAAATAGAAATTGAAAAAGTTTGTTGGTATAAGAAGCGGTTATGGTCCCCTAATTACAAAATTGTCATTTTATTTTTCTGAAATTCTGTCACCAGAAAAAATTAGATTTTGAGGCATCGTGTTGATTTTACCGACAGACGCAAATAATTCTTCTGCGATGCATTTAGGTACGCTTTCGTTTATTTTTTCTCATTGATTCAGTACGGGATTGTGTATTTAAATTTACAACTCTATTGATTTGAAAAATATTTTTATTCCAACAAAATATGTTACATATTTTTAGATATTTTAATAAATATAAAAATATCTTTTATTTGATAAGTTTATCGAAAAATTTAAATGACATTCGTCAGTCATTTAGAATCTTTCACGGATATATATATATATATATATCGTTCAATTGATCTATATAACACGTAGTAACTAAATCCATTAAATATATTCCAATATTTTCTTATACTAATAAATGTATAATATTTATCATTGAGAATATGTTTTTTTCATAATTAATGCTAAATCTGTGTAGAAGTTCTTAAGCTACGAATAATATTTTATGTCGATCAATTTTGTTTTCTCATTTGCTTTGGTACAATACTTGTATAGAAATATTCGATCCCTGATTTGCAGACTCTCATTGCACTAATTAGGTCACTAGTTTATTATGGAATAGAGAGATTTGGGGATCAATCCAAGTATCTCCATTAATTTGTCACCTTATCGGCTACTTTCATGATTTGTTGTAATTTATATAACGATTGGTCCATTACTCCTCTTATTATAAATAGAGCTGTATATATATATATATATGTTTGCAGAAAAGGCAAAGGCCACTAGAGTAGCAACTTCACCAAAGAAGAGGACTCGAAGCACCGAACTTGAAAGTCTGAAAATAACATGGGCGTGTCTTGACTCATCAACTCCATAACTAACGAGATTGGAGAAAACTTCTTCTTATACAGACTGCTAAAGAATTTTGGGATGCCACCAAAGAAATATATTCCAGTTTCTAAGTATTTGAACCGTTTGTTGCGGAAAGTATTCTCCATGATCTTCATCAAGGAGATCTCTTGGTAACATGATATTTCAACACCCTAGCACGGAATTGGTAGTAGTTAGACATGTTTAAAGAACAAAACTTGAACTGTCTTGAAGATGGGAATAGTTACAAGAAAATCATTGAGAAGAAAGGACTATAAATTTAAGAAAGGACTACAAATTTTTATCGGGAATCAACAAAGAACTTAATGAAGCTCGATGAAGAATCGTGGAACCGAAACCAAAACCCAACATTTAAGAAACATTTTTAGAAGTTCACTTGGAAGGAAGCCATTAGTCAGCTAACCCCATATATATATATATATTAAGTACCTGTGAAGTCTATTTGTTTAAATTAACATTTGAAAATCCATGTATAATTTAATACATTTGTTCATATTGCCAGACATTGTTTTTGCTATCACAATGCAATTCTTGAGTATTTGATTTTAAGACAAAAAGAGTTAAATCTCAAGGTTGTATTTAACAAAGTGTGAAGATGTTTTACATGTCATCCAGTTTATTGCTAGCTGTAGTAATGCTAAACTATATATTTAGACATATTATTCTATAATTATAGTGTATTTTTTTTATCTAATAGACGATTAAAATCACAATTAGTCCAATAATTGCACTAGTTTAGATGTTTGATATTTGTTTTACTGTTTCCATTTTTGAAGATGGTCTATTCATGAATCACTCTACCTTGCTCCTTATTGAAAATGGATAAATGTTAGCTGAATCAAGCTTCGGTTTCTTACCCAAAGTTTATTAAAAGAATCAATTGTCTTTCAACTTTTATTTTTATTTTTTTATTAATATTATGTTTTTTTTTAATTTTAATAAAAAGTTCTAGATTTAACAAGATTAATATACAATATGAAAATTATCTAAATAAATGTGTGTAACGAGAAAATCCTAAATAGATAATAAATTTTAATTTTTTTTTTATTTTTATTCAATTGATATATCATTTTAATCGTTTTAAAAGAAATAATTAAACAAGACATATAATGAAATAATATTCGAAGCAAGATGTAATTTTTAGAGCTCAAGCACCATTTTGCCCAATAAATTTTTTGGACCTCAATAATTAATCATCAAAAATTTAAGTTCAAATTATTAATAACATATGACTTAAGACTTGATATGTACTCGGAGAATCGCGTACATTTTTAATATGAGATTAAAATTTAATAATTTCTATTATTTAAATATTTAATATTTTTATCAAAATCACACAATTTAGAGGCTCGTATGGTTTAAAATCGCATCAGCTCGATATCACTTAATTAGCACATATTTTAATATAAATTATAACGTTTTGAACCTAAGAAGTCCTAACATAATAAATTTTTAAACCCAAAATACTAGTTTGCATAAATTTAAACTTAAATCAGAAATATATAATATAACTCTTAGACGTAGCAGAATAATATATATAGTTTCGATATAAAATTAGAATATTGGGTAAATAATATTACCAGATTTATTAAGTCTTATTTTCCCATATTATATTATAACAGATGGCAAATTGAAATATATTTTTTTCAACTCAAGCAATAATGAGAGCATCGGATAAGCATTTGCCATTAACATAGATCTTTGAAAAGCAGGACAGAGCTAGTTGCAGTTTGTGTTACCATTGCAACCTGAAGCAAGAACGGGACCAGTACCAGGGCATCGACATTGATGGTTACGACAGGAGGCAATCATTTTCCACTGGCAAGGAAAAGTTTTACAATCAGCATCTGTCTCACATGTGAATGGTATTTGACCCTCCACTTTAAAAACCAACATATCTGCATGCAGAAAATTTTATTATAAAGATATTGACTTACGTATATATATATATATATATATATAGAGAGAGAGAGAGAGAGAGAGAGAGATAGAGAGAGAGAGCTAACTTGACGCTATACAGAAAAGAAACAGTAGAGATATTGACTTAAGAAGAGCCCCTTTCATTTTCATTGGGTTTATTTCCTGCTAAATGCTTACAATGAGAGAATTGGTATACTTTATATGTAAATTTTGAGGCTCTTGTGATTTACCCATTACTTATTTATAGCACAAGATGATATTGAATTACCCATAACAGAAGATTTTAAGTGGAATAAATCTTGGCCATGAAAACCAAAAGAACTATATATGGAGAAAAGTTTATAAGGATTATCTTAATGACTCATAATAGAATATAATTAAATGGAAATAAATCTTCCACCCATGAAATTAAATGCACTAAATTTGGATGAAAACTTGGGAAGATATCTTCATGACTTACACAGAAGAAATAAATAGAAATAAATCTTGAACCTTTGAAATTAAATGACTTTATACATGGAACATGATATCTTAATGACTCACAGCAGAAGAAATAAATGGAAATAAATCTTGTATCATGAATTAAAATCACTATATACGGAAGAAAACTGTTTAGAATGATATCTTGATTACTCATAATAGAATATAATTAAATGGAAATAAATCTTGCACCATTAAAATAAAAAAAAAATAGTTAGAAAGATGACTCATAAATAAAAGAATTAAATAGAAATAAAACAAATATGAAATTAAATGCATTGGATATGGGGGGATTCATCGGTCAGATAGGATTGAAATTGAGTTTTGTGAGGTAACAATGGATGGAAGATCAAATCATTTATAATTAGGCTCATATTGAACACGACCAGTTTTTACCGGATTAATTTGGCCCGAATTGAAATGCAAAGAGAAAAGTTTAGTAAAAGTTAATACAAAAATTATAATTTATTTTATTTATTAATTTAAAATCAAATAAAATTTATTTTTTTAATTAAAATTGATATATATTTATTTTTTAAATATCATGTACTTAATGAGAACTTATATTTTAGGAGACTTGCTTCATATTTATTTTTATAAATATCATACAATTAGTGATAGTTTATTTTTAGGAGATTAGTTTACATGTAAATTTATTTAAAAACACATTAAGTTGTTAATTATTGAGTTAATGAAAATTTAGATTTTCTTCGCTTAAAAAAAAAAAAAAAACTTCAACAAGTAGTATCTGAACCTTTTTTAATAATTAATTTACGAGAAAAAAAATATATAGAGAAAAACAAGTGAGATCCTTACACTAAATATAACTTTAAATAATTTTTCTTTACCTTCACCTCCCATTTTGACTTGTGAGATATGGTTGAAAATGATGGTGAACTCCCACTATTGACACCTAATCCAACTTTGACTTAATTAAAGAATTATAATAAAGAAAAATTCAAGAGAATTAATAATAAATTTTAGTGAGAAGTACATCAATGATTAGATATTGACTGAGAAGCGCATAAAAAATTAGAAATTAGTAGAAAGTGTATCAACAATTGAAAAAAAGTGGTTCTAAATATGAAAATTAAATAAAACATATTAGATAGAGATACTCTAATAAGACAAATTTAATACTTATAATTTCTACAGTAAGAAATAATGTTAAAGATTAATATAAAAATTATAATTTATTTTATTTATTAATTTAAAATCAAATAGATTTTATATTTTAATTAGACTTAGTTCATATTTATTTTTTAAATATCACGTACTTAGTTGGAGCTTATTTTTTTTTTAAGAGAATTGATTCGTATTTATTTTTTTATATATTATGTATTTAGTGGTAGGTTACTAAGTTAAACTAATTTGACAACCTTCACCTTATAAAAATTTACATAAGACTCTCTCTAAGTCATTATTGAATCAGTTAATAAAAACTCAATTTTCTCCATCTGCAGCAATAAGGTATTCCACTGTGAGGTAAGGAAAGAGAGAAGTATGTTGTTTGTTTTTAATGTTTATATATGTATATATTTTAGGTTTTAATGTGTGCACGTGTGTGTGTGTGTGTGTGTGTGTGTTTGTGTATGTATATGTATATATATATATATATATAAGAAGAAGATTGTCTTTCTGTCCGTAAAGGTGTATATATACGTGCATATAGGTAGAAGATAACCAAAAGTTGTGCCCAGGAAAACCAAAAAAAAAAAAAAAAAAAAAAGGAAAACTGAAAAGTTGTGAAGACGAGATTTGAAAACCCTAATACATAACAGTCTTACAAAAAGTGGAATTCTAATACGACTACATGTAAGTTGAGCCTACAGATATGTCTAAGTTAAAAATACCTGTTGAAGTTTATTTATTTGTATTAGTATTTGAAGATTTAAAATTTAGTTTTTTGTTCAAAATTGCTTAATGTTTTTTCTTCAAGCACGATACAAAATATTTGTCTTTGATTTTAAGATAAAAGAGTTGAATCTTGGCATTATATACATTTTCATACGCAACGATTATTTTTGACTTAATTGCACATGGGACAAACATAGATCCTAAAACATCTTTTTTAAAAGTTAATCATTAGAGAGTAGATGTCTAAAAATTATTTCGCAGAGTATATAAATTCTTGACATATCACCCAACTTATTATTAGTACGGTAATGATAACATACAAATTGATATATGTTATCCTTTAACCACAATACTTCTCTTGCTTCCATGCGATAAATTTAGAGATGACAATAGATTGGATTCAAGGAAAGTTTGCATAATTTA